>VZRV01001286.1:858169-997306 GCA_013398115.1 Falcunculus frontatus | reverse complement strand
CCCCCCCCCCATGTCTTCTGACACCTCCTCAAAGATAGTCCCTGGGGCAGGGCCACACCACAGAGCTCTTAGCACGGGGAAAAAGCCCATGGTGGAGGTTGAAGTGAAGAGACACAATCGCTTCCCATTTCCCAGTACAGTATGTTACAAGGGGCCCTTGCAAAGCTTGGCCGCCTGACAGTTTCATTTGCAAGAGCACTGGCCCCTTTCCAAGCAATTCTTTCAGGTCTCATTGTTTGGGAGGAAACAAACAAGGGGAACAGCACTGGGTGGGCACACCAGAAGAGGGTCTAAATATAGCAGGGCAGCATTAGGGAGCCAGGCTTCTTAGCCAAAGCTTACTCTAAAGATGACAAACCCGCTCTGCTAGTCTACAGCAAAGACACCAGTTCTGCTGTAGGCACCCCAGTTACACAGGAGAGGGCTCTCTAGATGTCCCAGTCCTGTTGGCCAGCTAACACGATGCTACACTAGCCATAAAAGTTGAAAGCAGCCTGTTAAGCTGAGTACGTAACTGCAAGGCACAGAGAGAATATAACTGGTTCCAGCCCGAAGACTTCTGAGTACTTTCTGCTATAATTTACACGCAGTATAACTTCAGCATGAGTCAGGAAATAATCTGAACTACAGATTTAGACAATGAGGTGTCAGAATGAAGGCAAGCCAAGTCCTTTTGAGCTGTGATGGAAAGAAGATAACTTTGCGCCACCTTTGCTTGGAGGTGTTGAGACTCAGTAGGATTGAAACTAAATAATTTTGCTGATAGCACTGCAGAGCTGGTGACATTTCTGAAAGCAGAGGAAAAGAGAAAACAAGTGTGCTGAAGAAGTTTAAAAACATCCTCCGTAACTTGGCGTATCCCCATAGAAAACACATCACGCTAGAACAGCCAGGGCACAGGTAAGGAAATGTTAAAAAAGAAATGTGGCTTTTCCTGAGGGAGTATATGGAGAGCTTTAATTTTACACATCCTGAGTGAGGGGACACTCAAATTTCAGGCAGAAGGGATCTCCCCAAAGAGCTGATTTTCCTGCTCAGTACCTTCAGCATTTGAGAACACAGTAGAAAGGCAAGTTGTTTTTCCACTTAACCTAGGGGCATGCCTGACCATGAAGAGAGATGTAGTGTGAGGCAGGAAGAAAAATCCTAGAAGGAAGAGGGAATATGATCAGCCTTGCAGAGAAGACAATAGGAGATCATTTGTGCAGACCCACCAGTGCATTTCCTACAGGGATTTAGCTCGGCGAGCAGAAATAAGAAACAACAAATGTGCCAGAGCCTGCCACTTGCAGGAACACCTGGCCTTGCCTGATGCAGCTGCTAGCACTCACTACCCCTCACAGCTGCCAGTCCTCTTGTTAGAGGTGTTTGCAAAGAGGACGTGTGGCTTTTGCAAACTTGTATTTCCTCTCTTCCCCTTCCTGCCACCAAATCATGCTTTGCCCTGTTAGAGACAAGAGAGAAGGTGTGAAGCAGCAGACAGTCCTAGCTGAAGACCACCATCACAGCTGGTGATTCTTCATAGGAACTCATCCTTGTGCTGGATGTTCAGGCACAATAAAAGGAATCTTAGTTGAAAGCTTGTGCTAAAACAAGATATAAGTCTCTCATACAAAAGATGATTCACACAAGTGATCAAGAGAAGACCTCAGAATAAAAGAAGTCAGGTTTTAAGTGACTTTTAAAAATAGCATGTAACAGGATAGCTTTTATCCCTAAAATAGTAAGCATCCCCTGAGCTATTTGTTGGGGGTTTTATTTCCAACAAAAAAAAAGATTATTATGAAACAGCCCTTATCTTCTACAGAAAGTGACCAAAATGGATGATTGCTGGAGTGAACCCCTAAACCCATTTCTTTTCTCCCTTCCAACTTAGTCCTTATAATAGAGATTAATTCTTAGCCCTTAGCCTTGAATCACCATTAAAATAATTCAAGGCTGCTGTTTTCATGCAGTTAGGTTAACCCACAACTTCCTTCTCCCATAGCAACATGATTAGCAGAATGGATGATAAGAGAGAGGCACATCTGAAAGTGGAAATACAGGCAGTGAAGCAGATGCTGGTCTCAGTGTCCTCTGAGTGGTCGTGAGCTGGGCTAATCAGAAATTATACATATGGGGTCTTTTACAGAGTGCTACCAATGCTGTTGTTTGGCAGAACTGGGAACACGAGAGAATAAGTAGTTTCTTTTTTTTGTGTTATAGGCCTCTGGCTCAACAGATTTTTCATTACTCTTAGAAGAGCATTTATTGGCTAAAGGGCAGTGGAAGCTGCAACAAAACCGGTGGGTTGCAAATGTGGAGGAAGAGCTTGATACTTGAAACTCTCATTCTATCTCTCAGGCTGTGGTAGTAAAGCTGCCACAGTGACAAAGCAAGGGGTGTCTGAAGGGATAGATAGATCTCCTCAGGATTTTCTTCCCCAACCGACTTTTCTCAGCTCCTAGGGAACCTGTCTGTGCTTGAGAATTCTGATTATCACTTGTATTCACAGGCTGGTAAGACATGAGAAGAAACGGGCTTATGGTTAAGACATTCCCCATGTTCACAGGTGTAGTTGATCGGGCTTTTTGCTGTGCTATAGAGTCAAAATGTAGATTTAAGCAAGTTGTTTAATTTCTGTGGGCCTCTTTGGTTAGCTGATTGGGCGGAAAAAAGCAGGCAAAAACATTTCCTGGTTTGGTGGGAATCCTTATTGTTGTTATTTGCAGTGAGGCAATGTGTTGAAGAAATCACCTCTGTGACACACTACCTTGCTTGTACTCAGCATAAAGTTGCCAGCTGTCTCTTCAAAGTTATCCAAAAAATTGCTGGCAGGATGCTCTCAAAAAGGCCTGTGTGACTTTGGAATGTCTCCATCGTGGAAGGTTTGTGGTCTACCTGCCTCACCAAATGGGTCATCCCCCTGGTAATATGCTAGGAGGAGGTTCAAACCGTGCCTCAGAGATGAAGGAAGCTTTTGCTAGCTGTGTGGCTTGTCTGATAGATTTTTTTTTCTCTGAATGTTTGTTTTACAATACTATCATATATTACTGAGCCATCAATGGAGTTTTACACAGGGAGACATAAAGCCTTTCTATAATGGTCTTTTATGCTGTTTAAATAACGAACAGTTGGAGTCCCCTGTCAAGAATTAGAGATCCTCTGTGCTAGATGCTGGGCAAACACAGAATTAGGCAAATGTCATGGTTCAAACAAGTTTGTGCTCTGAGGAAGGGAATGGAGATGTGTTCCTCATCCTCTTTTCTGTTGCAAGACATCTCTGAAAGGACTGATCAGTGAGAGAAGGCAATCTGGCTAAAAACATAGTTGCATGTTTTGTAGTTGTTCTCTGTATGGTCAGTACTGAATATCATGTTATATTAGGATACTTAGAATCATTTTGGTTGCAAAAGATCTTTAAGTTCACTGAGTCCAACTGTTAACCCAGCACCATCAAATCCACCACAAAACCTTGTCCCTAAGTGCTATGTCTTATGTACCTCAGACTTTATTGCACCTGGGACAATAACCAAGCAGGTGGAATAGGCAAGTCTGCTTGGGACTGGGAGAACAGTCTGCTCCCAATATGTCCATGACTACATCTAGTCCTCTGGCCCTATGCCCTAAGCAGCAAAGTAAGAGAAGGGTACTTTTCTACTGGAAGGGGTGTTCCATTTGCTCTCTCCTGGTCACCTTCTACAACATGGCTGATATCACATCGTCATGCAGGCTCATAACTGGAAGCTTCTGGGCAAAGGGCTGTTGTACCCCTGGTTACACTGTCGTGTCACGGGCAGGCAGCCAGCAGCAGGGAGACTTGGTAGCATGTGTGGGCTGCCTCCTTCGTTTGTACCCGAGGTGCTGGGATCTGCAAAGGAGCTGACAAAACAGTTGCACAGGGCAGAGAGACACACAGAACAAGGTATGTCAGGATGTAGGTCAAGAGGGTCCTATGGAAGCCAAAAAGGGAGGTGAGAGCTGAGGAGACAGGGCTTGTGTGGCTGTGAATGGGTGAAATTAGGAACCAAGAGTGGTAGGAGCCCTGTGACAAGGATCAACCCTCTAGTCTGTGGTCCAAAACGTACTCAGAGAAACAAAAGACTCCACGCCAGCCTTTGGCTTCACAATATATTTCAGCTTTGGCCACAGAGATGGGAGTAGACAGGAAACTGGGCCGGAGAGGGGCAGGAGAGGAAAGAGAGTATGCTGAAGGGTGGGGAGGGAGGGTGAAGTGGCGTGTCAGAGTCTAACAATGAACCGTCTGTGTCAGGAAAACAGACATACTCGGCAGGGCTATTTTTAGGGGTTCAGATCTCCCCCTCTCTGAGTCTGCCTCCCCCCTCTTCTGTGCTGAGTGGCGCCTGGCAGATTGGTGGAGATTTAAAGGCCACAGATAGGAAAGAGCTCAAACACAATGAAGGAAATGCAGCAGGGAGGGGAGAGATGGGTGCCCAGAAATAGCCTGTGCGACGCTTCAGCCACGGCCCCCAGCTCTTAGTGGAAGGGAAAGAAATACTTAGACCTAATGGCCAAAGTTTGTTCCCCAGGCTCTCTGAGTGCTTCTGGTGTCACCAATACCTTTTCTGTGAGAACGGAGAGAACTGTGAAGAACTTTAAAGTCATTATCCGTGCTGTGTTCATTCACACACAAGGCTGGCTCGCCACATCCGTTCTCAAGCCGAAGGGCGGGTGAGGCATCGCCGATCAGCAGTGAAGCGGGCTGGGAAGGTGCCCCACCTTCCTGCGTGAACCTGTGGCCCTCGCCGACAGGGAGACCTTTGTAACTAACTTAAAATCCTGACCTATATTTACAGGTTCAAAGTGAAGGAATTAAAGTAGTTGTCGTGGGTCATGGCTTCCAGACTTGGGCTGTGGCACCGAGTGGCCACTGGCCATCACGCTCTGCATATGGCAGCAGAGACGAGGGAAAAATCTCTGTGGAGAGAAGGCTGCTGTGAGAACTCTGGTTTGGCTTGGTGTTGCTTTTATTCTGCAGACTCACTTTTTTCTTCTTCTATTTTTTTTTTTAGGAGGGAGAGAAATTCCCCCTTCTTTTCCAGCTGTTTTAACGTTGAATTCCGTTCTGCTTTCCGTACTTCTCATCTGAGAACTTTTCCTTTCCAGGTTTGCCTGGTCTTGTATGTGAAAGCTTTTCCAGGAGGGATACTGGCTTACTCCTTAGCCCTGCTCACTCAAACTAGTACAGAGACCTGCCCTGCCTCCTGGGTTGCGCAAATCCAGACTTCGTATTTTTTCCTCTCTGGAGAACATCGCCCCTTTTGCTCAGAAAAATCCCTTGGCTCAGCACTGATTTCAGGCTACGATATGAAGTGCTTTATTTGTAAAGCCTCCCTTGTTTGGCTCCCGCTCACCTTGCCTGACCTTCTCCTCCTCCTCCTCCTCCTCCTGCTCCTTCTTCTCCTCCTCCTCCTGGCCAGAGGCTCCCTGGGCAATCCTGTAGTGACCTCCCCTCCGTCCTCTTGCTGAACCTTATTGTGCCATGGGAAGAGCCACCCCTGTAGCCCAGCCTGCCTGCCAGGAGCTCTCATGGAGCTCCCCATGTCTTCTTTCTCTCACTGCAGCACATGCCTCTTTCACCCTGCTTGCCATGCCATTTCCTTTCTCCAGCTCTCTCTTCCCTCCATAAAAGCGAGGAGCTAGGCAGCAGGGCAGCAAACCTACAGCATCTGAAAGAGCCTCTGTGAATAAAGTGGGAATATTCCTTGTTTTGTTTCTAGGTTCTCTTCCCTGCACTTGTGCTTCAAATACTGTTTTTTCTTGTCATGGGGGTGGCAGTCTCTCTGCTTTCCCCACTGCGGTACCATGGTGGTGATGGCTGATAGTGGGTTCTGCACACTGGTTCTGGACACTCAGGGTCCAGGGTCCTGGCTGGGATCAGGGCAGCAGAGCACAGACTCCAAATAACCAAAATGAGATGGCAGCACTCAATTTCTGCAGTGTTCATCAGCCAGCAGGACCCACCCCCATGGCTTCAAAGATGGCACCTCCCTCAGTGGCTGCAGGCAGCTCCAGGAAATGGTGCTTCCAGCTGAAAATGCCTACTGGCAAGGGTGCAATACAATAAATGCCAGGGGCAAGGGTGATGACACAGCAGTGCTGCTGAGTGCCCATGCTCTGGGCCTGTGGGCCTTGGATCAGGGCTGTGCAGGGGAGGGGAGGGGGTCCGTGCTGCACAGGGTCTTCCCCTGCCCCTGGGGCCTGAACTCCCTCACTGGTGACATGAGGAAGCTTTACTCATGCAGGTGGTGACTTTATTTATTGAATTTGTTTATTTATTTTAAAATGAAGCCATCCTCTTTTGAAGACGTTCTGTTTGGATAAACTTGCAAGAGAGGAGTGGTAAAACCACATCTAAGATGAGGGAGGGCAATGGAGATGGGTCAGGAGTATGATGTAGTGGGTCACCGGGAGAAGGTACAGGCAGACAGAGATCCTGTAAGTGATGTGCCCTCTATGTGATGTAGAGCAATGGAGGAGACCGGCACAGTGAGATTAAACATCTTGTTTGGCTCAGGGAGGGAGGGAGAGAGGGAGGGGTCTGCAGCAGGGAGTTGAGGACTTCAAAGAAGATGGTGTCCTTACTCACCGTGGTGAGCCTGTTCTCTCACTGCTGGTCAGGTGTGGGGACTCAGCCATGTGGGAAAGGGCTGGAGAGTGCAGCAGGACATGCCTCCTCCCCGAGGGGGCTAGGACAGGGCTTTATCTTCCTGCAGAAGGCAGCCAGCCAGCCGGCCAGTAGGAGGATGGCCTGGCAAGGCATCCAGGTCTGAGCGCCCTGTTGTCTGTGTGAGCCGTCTGAAGTGTGGCCCTTGGCAGGCAGGCAGGATGCGCTGTGGCACGCGATGGCTCTGGCGGCACGCCGGTACGGGGAGGGATCCTGTGCGCTGACTCGACATCAAGGTGCTGTGAGAAGCCCAGAATAAATTCAAGGAAGTTCTAACTGTTTCATGAGAACTGAGGGTTCCTGAGAACAACCATTGGTCTGGTGTGAGAGCTCAGTTTTCCTCCTTAGCCTGCGAGTGGGAGCAGAAAGCGGGGAGGTGACAGGCCAGACGTCTCTACGACACCTTCTGCAAATCATTTTCCCCTCAACCCGTCAGCCATCAAGCTGTAAAATGGGGATAATTATGATAATTGCAGTGATAAACTGCACGCTCATAGTTATAATTGTGCAAGGTCCTTCACCAGGGCTCTCGGTGGTTTTTCTTATGTGTGAAGTGGTAACATCCAACACTTCTAAAGAAAAAAGTCACCATACTAACAGATAGAACCTGAACTGATTTTGGCAGTGGTCAGATCTCAGACAGAGGCTTGATTTCTCTGAAAAATTACTCTCAAGTGAGTGAGGTGGTGAGTTTGCAGAGGGGTTCCTCTGCCCCATGAGAGTGCAGCGCAGAGGGTTGTAGAGGGAGATGGGTTAAGGGAGTCCTTTGCCCCATTTGCTGTCCAGTTTTTCTCCAAACCAAAACTACTTTCCTTGTCTTTGGTCTGATTTTTGGTGAAAAGCTGCAATTTACTGGTTTTCTTTTGTTTGTTCATTTTCCCACCCAGACCCATACAGCTGCATTTGGCACAGAGTATGAGGGGTCAGTGAAGCCTTAGGAGAGTACATTTTGCCTCCCTGGGTATTCTGGTGGGCATACCCAGTCCTGTAAAGAAGTCCAGATTTCTGGGATAAAAAAAAGTGAAGTAAGTGCAAGGAACTGCTCTTATGAGCCGACATATATGTGTACTGAAAACTGGACTAGAAAAGTGTTTGTGGGGTGAAGGGGGCGATGACACAGACAAGGCTCAGGCCCTGAAGGCATACCCATCCCATTTCCCTGCTTGCTGTACTGAGTCATTTCAGCTCCTTATCTAAACCCCTTTGTTGGTCAGGGGGAGCCTTTTTTGGGAGCTGACTCAAAAGTATGTGAACTTAGATGCCCGGACAGCATCTGTTTCTGCTTGCCGGGGAGGAGGGAGCTGAAGGTTTCCCTCCTTCCCCCTCTCTTGAGTTTCCCAACTCTCTGCCCCCTTCTTCCACTTCAGCAGCTCCAGCCTGCACCTCTCTATAGGAAGGCAGATCGTGAAGTGACAGAGTCATGTTTGAGGGCAGGAAGGCGCCTTGCAGCGAAGGACTCGGCGAACAGATTTATTGGACAGGCTCCTGGACTCTGCTCCTCGCCGGACCCTCCTCGGGCCTTTGCCGAGCTGCGGGCTGGCAGAGCAGGAAGCGCCTGCCCGCGCCACGGGCTGCGTCGCCCCGCAGTGATTTCCTCCCCGGCAGCCCGTTATCTGTCGGTTCTCAGGGCAAATTTTCCCTCTTCCTCCCCCTATCCCCATCCCTGTTCCCCATCTCCTCTCCCCGCCTTCCCTCAGCTTCTCGCTCACACACACACACACACACACACACACACATACACACACTTTACTGCCAAAAACCGTCCTCCGCCCCCCTCCTCAGCTAACTTCCTTTCAGCATTTTTTTGAGCTGGATAATCCTAGGATTTGTAAAACGGGGGAAAGGAGAGAGCGAGTGAGCGGGAGTCAGGACAGGAAGCTGGTTTCTCATTCCTCCAACTGTCCAAAGGCAGGAGGAGGGGAAGGGGGGGGAGCCAAAGAGGAGCCTTGTGCAGACTCTTCCCCAGTCCCTTTTCATTAGTCCGTTTGAACTTCCAGTCTCCTCCGAAAGCCAAGAGGAGGACGACCAGACTGGGACGCTTTCTGCTGGAAGTGGCGACAGCGCGACTGACGAAACCTGGAAGGTGGTTGTGGAGGGTCCCGGGATTGCGCTGAGGGAAAAGACGTCCCCCTCACCATCTCCTGCCCCCAACTTGCCAGCTCTGATGCGGGCACCCATCCACCACCCACTTGCCTCTGATGAGAACCCTTCTGGGCTCAGGCTATGATCGCTGCTGCTGCGGGCTGCGGAGCCTCCTCTCGTCCTGACCTTCTGCCACAGGAGCAGCCCAACATCTGGTGGGGATTAATGTTTACTTCTCTGGCTGGACGCTGTATGGGACCCCCGATGTTGCTCCCTGGGAGCGGGACACGGGCGGTGGTCTGAGGAGAAGAGCAAGATTTTTGTCGCCCAGCGTGAGGCCGGGGGGAGGGGGGCAAGGCAGGAGGGGGGTGAACCTCTTTTGGGACTAACCTCATGAAGAACAAGGGAGCCAAACAGAAACTCAAGAGGAAGGGAGCTGCGAGCGCGTTCGGCTGCGACCTGACGGAGTATCTCGAGAGCTCTGGGCAGGATGGTAAATGCTTCTTTATTCTCACTCTGGTTGCAGAGAGGCCAAGCGCGTGTCCCCCTATTCTTACTGGTACGACTGCAAACCAGACCTTTCCAAAAGCTAAGGGTTAGACAACCTGGAGCTGGTTTTTCCCTGGGAAGTGGAGTCACTGCCCCATTACTCACAATGAATGACCGACTGGAAGATTGCTTTGGTGATGCATCTGCATGACCCTTGCATGAGTAGTGCTGTGTGTGTGCGAAGGACTGGGCTGGGGTTCTCAGGCTGCCTAAGAGTGTTCAAAGACAGCCTGACATCGGTTGTGATGCCCTCTCCCATCTGCCTGGCTGTGGGATGGAGTAGCAGGCTTTTAGGGAGTCGGGTTTGGAAATTTGAACTGTGCTCAGTGTTGCCTCCTCCAGGATTTCAAAATCCACCTTAAGTCCATGAGACTAGAATTTTGCAGGATTGTAGGGAGGAACGGGACTCCCGTACGGTTCCCATGTTGTCCTTGGACTGCTGGATGGAGACAGGACAGAGACTGGGTTATGGGGTGGAGTACAGTGTGTGGTGTAGGAGGCATCTGAGCTGACATGTTCACCACCCTGCCTGTTGTCTTTCACTCCTTCTCCCCTTGACCTTCATGCTCCCAGGTATTGAATGAGAACACAGTAGCTCAGACAAGAGGTATCTCCGATAAAATCAGAAGGTCCTGAGTTTGAAATGGTCAGTCCTTGATGAGGGAAGGAGCAGAATGTTTTTTCTTAAAGTGGGTTGGATGACAAGAGAAGCGGTTGAGAGTTTTGCCAGCAGAAAGACCTGCAGTTTAGTGAGAGGAAAAAATAAATACATGCCTGTTACCATCCCCGATGTTAGCATTATGATCCAGGTTTAGCATTATGTTCCGATTTGAATTAACTAATTTTACCGATGTGAGGTTATTTCAAACAAAAAAAGAAAGACTTCTAGCAGCAATGTCAGCTTTGTACGGAGAGAGCTGCACAATCAGGTCTTTCATTTGCTGATGAGCATGGCTGATGAAGTGCAGTGTGGAACCGCACTGGCAGAGGGATGGACTACACAACAGGAGTACTTTCCATTGCACAGTGAAGGGGACAGTAAATGTATCACTGAGATAAAATGTTATATATATGCATTTACTTAGGTATGGGGAAAACCCAGCCATTCAATTGCGTTGTGGGTCGTCTGTAGCAGGTCCTGTATCTTTCGACTTACATAGCTCTTAAGGGCAACTGAATTGAAATGGCAAAAAAACCCCAGAATTAATGAGCTGATGTCCCTTTGCCAGTGTGAGGTGCAGATAGATAAATTCCATCCAGTGCTACCATGAACCTCTGTGGTGAGGAGGAACTATTTACAGCTGTTTACACGAGCACTGGAAAACAACACAGGGAAGGCAGGCACAGGCAGTATATTCACTTGAAGCAGCAAGGGGAATTTTAAAGGCAAAACCATAGTTACTGCAGTTGAAATTGGGCCAGAAGAGCAAAAATCTATTACCTAAAATCCCCAAGTTTTTTTAAAAATAGTTTTTTGAGAACAAGAAGGAAGGACATTTTCTCAAATCTCATTTGTGGCATGGTTCACAGTTCCAACCTACTTATCTCTCCATGCTGAGGAGCAGTGGGGGAGAATAGGAAGTTCCTTTCCTTTATGCAGTACTGCTGTTTGCTCAGTAGCACATCCCATTGCCCAGTGGTGTGTGATCCAGAAATGAAAGACTCAGTTGTTATAGGTTTATCGGTAAGAGTGTAAGCTAGATTGGTACAGTTCCATTCATCAGGACAGGGGAAAAAGAAATTAAAGTATTAGAGATATTTATTTTGTTGGTAGTAGGACTCTCAGGATGAATAGGAATGATCAAAAATGCTGAAGTGATGTCTTGGGAAAAAAATGAAGGTTCAGATGTCACCAGGACATCACAAACTTGCAACCTGTAACTATACCAAATTAGAAGAGCATTTAAGGTATGAGAGATGGTTGATTTGGGGGGAGTTGAATTGTCCTGGTAAGAATTATTTCTGATGACAAGTCAGTGCTCCTGTAAGCAGCAAATTTTGTAGGGACATAAAGCTGTAGCTTTCTCTCTGCTTTACATAGTACTTGTGTTTAACTGGTGGGATGCATGCTCAGGTTGTTCCCTAGGAAGCAATGAAGTTGTATGACTGTTCACGGTGGGTATCTGGGAGTGATGAGGAGCAGGAGAGCACTTTGGCTGCTGTCCAGCAAACATTTTGCTGTGGCCCTTTCTGAAAGCAGGTTTTAAAATGCACCCAGAAGGGTTAACTGGAAAAGAAGATGCTGTGGGCCCGGCAGGACATGAGTCATACTGGTTGTGCTTTCCGTGCTCAGGTTTGCTTTACGCCATCCTGCAGCGCCCTTGTGTGTGACTGGTCCTGCACAGGCAAGGAGAGGAAGAGACCTGCTTTGCTGGTGCTGGCCAAGGGAGCACAAGGGATGGCCAAGGCTGGTGTACACAGTTCAGTTTGGAATTTTCCCCTCTGGGTTAGTACATGGCCTTTACAGTTAGGGGGTGCTGCACCACTTGTTCGATGCTTTGTGGAGGAGAGGCACGACTGGAGTCCCTGCATGCTTGTGGTTGTTGACGAGCAGCTTGTGCTTTCTCTGAGGACCTTAGTCCCTGTGTTGTTGCCAAATTCCAGTGGAGAGAATTATATTCTGCTAAAGGTATCAGCATTTCCTCTCCTCTCACGTAACTCTTTAATGACTTGCTATGGTTCGTTTCAGAGACAGCCAAAGATCCCACTGTCTCCCTTACCAGATACGTGTACCTAAGCCTCAGTTAGAAAGAACTTTATGATAATACAATAAAAGCTGTAGCAGAACTACAAAGTATTTTAAAACGATCAAAGAGGAAGACTTCAGCAGGTACAGTGAAGTAGCTCAGGAGCCAAAAATGTGATACAAAGGCTTTAGCCCTAAGTTGGTTCTTCAGATCTGACACAGGTCAGTGGTGATGGACAGATGTGGCTGTCTGGTGGCTGGTTAGAAACTCAGATGTGTTGAATTTACTGTGTTTCAAGTCAGTTCCTGTCAGTACTGCATTTGACCCTACTTGGCCTTTTCCTGCTGGCAGTCTCTACACAGACACTGGTCACACTCCTTATGGGGGCAGACTGCTGTCAGTGCACACAAGCATTTAAAATCATGACTCAGGCTACAAAAACCACGACTTAAAATCAGTGCTTTGGGTTCTTTGTCCGCTTTCTGTTTTCTGAAACTTCATTGTGCATCTGAGTTATGTTTTCAAGTCTCTCTTTGGTAAGAGGGCTAGAAACTTGGGGAAAAAGAAACTTCTCTTCCTCCTCACTAAAATTATCAAACAATGGCTCAAATAGCAGCGTGTAACAGGACAAGCTCACATCAGACGTAAAAGAATGATGGCTGGCAATACCAATGAGTAAAAGTTGTCTAATTTTATGTAGTCCCTCCTGTGTCACTGCCAGCACTGAATCCACGCTTGAAGGCAAGTGATCTTTTGGAATAGAAAAGCTTCACTAGAAAGCAGTGTCCATGCCCAGACTTTGGACATGGATAGGCATCCGTGCAGAAGGAAGTGAGTAGTAATGCCCTCTACTAAAACATTTTACTGTGCCAAACTTTATTGAAATGTACAAGTGCAGTGTGGCTAACAGATAGTAGTCTTGAAGGATTAATATTAGAGTCATGTTTTGGCCTCTCAATAACCAGTTTGGTTTCCAGAGGAGAAAAATGCATTGTGCCTCTGCTGAAGTGAACGGGAGCTGCGCATCAGGCTCTCAGTTCCTGTAATAACAACAGTATAATTTTCTGGTGACAGATGGGCCAGCAAAGAAGACAAGACACAAGTTTGTGTACCATCTTTAGCTGGGGCAGGACACTCTGAACTGCTTAAGAAAACAGTCACAAAGAACAGTCGTGCTTCTGGTTATATCACAGAAGTGTTGTAGGAGGAGGCTGTTGTAAGAGTCAAAGCTGTTAAAGTCTGAAGAACTCAATCAAAATGGAGTTTAGCATTCCCAGTGCTTCTAACTGTGGGAGATTCAAACTGGGATTTCAGGTATACAGCCAAGTACAACTTCCACTTTTTAAAATGGAAATGGACACAGCATCTACAAAAATTGGTTTGTGATGGTAAAAGATAATCCAGTCTTTTGTGTAGGAACTGCTACTGATCCACACCTACCTTTGCTTCACATGCTTAGAGCTGGGTAGGATTTGGAAAAAGGCTGAATTGTTTCCTTTTTTTTTTTTGGTATGCCGGTGTCTAGATGTTGGGCTAGGAGGTGCTACCAGGACTGTCTAAAGCCAAGTCTCAGACTTGATGCCTTGTTCTTACGATGCAGGTCAGCTCTGTGTGTCTGAGATTCCCCTATTTGCTGGAGAGTTAATTCTGCTGTTGCTGTACCCCTCTGTGGTTTCTTCCACATCTGTTTCCTGCCTGATGTTGTCTAGTTGGGATGCAATGAGCTCAGCTTTTCCCCTCAGCCCCCTCCCACACTCCCCACAGCTCCCTCAAGGGCTGTCATCCTCAGCCTGTAGCACCCAAAACACTTTCTATCTCTTTATCTAACGCTGCTTATTGGCTTTAGAAAAAGGGCTGCTTTGTTTGAGAAGTTTTGAAGCCACCAACTCCCTTGTTCTCCCCGCTTGAGGCTCCTTCTTGTCATGGCAGAGAGAGCAAGGCCAGCCAGCAGCACTCCCTGAGGCTGGGGAGGGAAGAGGAGCTGTTTTCTTCAAATGTAGCACAGGGAGACATGTGAGGAAACCCTTACAAGTCCCTTGATTATAGTATGGGAAAGGAGACAACAATATGGCTAGCCCATATGACACTCTTTTGTGCTGTGTGGCTGTGCAGTGGCTGCTTCTGCCTTGTCCCACCTGCATTCGAATGAAAGAATAAGGAAAGTTTTCATTTTGCATTAGTGGTCTCAAAAACGTGGTAGCTCTGGCCAGCCCTGGCTCCACAAGCAGGTTCTTAAATGCTTCTGAGAGCTACAGTAGGCAAAGACTTTGCTGTAGCATAGGCAAGTATTTCTGAGGGAAAGCGGTAATGATAATTCAACAGTAATTTGCTGTGTACAAAGGAAAGGTGGACTTGGATACTGCTTGGCTGTTTTGGTACAGCCCCTTCAGCACACTGTCTTCTGCCTGATTTTGTCGTCATGCGTTTCACTGTGAAGCTGCCTTGTCCATACGTGAGTGGATAAGGAGGCCTGTCACTCAGGAAAAAGGTTTTTTCTTCAAGAACAGACTCCCTTTGCAGCCAATCATTAAACCTGTTACATAGATGTGAAGCAGCTTTTCTAGGCCCCGTGGCTTTCCTTCCTCACCCTTGGATGTGTTTTGGGATAGGAGCATGTCAGGATGAGCATGAGGGTGCATGCAAGTCCATAGCACAAGTAAGCGTGTGCCACACAAGGCTGCATTTGTGTTCACTTAGGAAATTTTTTAAAGCTGCCTTTCCTGAAGTGATGTTTCAAAATGAAGGCATGGCCATACTTTTGGGTAGGTGCTTTTGGTTAGTGATGCATGCAGGAAGTCCTGGGAAAACTGCTGAAGGATCATTAAAGGCAAAGTGGAGGAAAAAGATGAAGCTTTTTTTTTTTTTTAAGTCCCTTTGGAAAAATGAAAATGCCACACGCTCATTTAATCTGCTGCAGAAGAATGAAGAGCTGCATTCATTCCACTCTCAAAATTAAAAACTGTGGCACTGGGGATTTCTGTCTCAAGAACTGATCAAGCTGAAAAGAAACCTTTTTATGGAGCCAAATTGCTTTCAATCTAGATCTCTTTCCTGACCTGCCTTACTCTGTGGCTATGCAAACACTTGTCTCCGTTCAAGGAAGGAAGCGGCATGGGGTGGGAGGAGAACATGACAAGAACAGCTTCTTGGGCTGGCTCAGAAATGCTTTAGTCCTCTTTTTTTTGTGTGTGTGATGTGCTGCTGGGGTCTGATCTACATTTTCACACTGCTGATGTGCTGGGAGGCCATGTGGCCTGCACTCCCTGGAGTCTGTTCCTGGCTCTAGTCATGCAGCCTGTGTGGATATTTAAGGCTGCATCCCCTCATCCTTGTGACAGGAGCAGAAGGGACAGTTGAACTCGGGAGTTTTGGGGCAAAAGAAGTGGGATTGTATTATTGTACAGGGAAGGAGAGCTGTGGCAGCGGAGCGCTGAGAGCTGAGTACATGTGTTGGCAGGTGGAGGAACTAGGCTGGGCTTTGAGGGGAAGACAGCTCCTTGGCCTTTCAGTGTCTGCCAAAGCATGTCCAGTGGACAAGAGATGAGAAACTTTGCTGCCAAAATGGATACAGTGGAGGAAATTATTAATAATGTAAATTCTTGCATTTTCTGCACCCTCTCTCACAAGTGGAGCATCACATTTTGAGTCCCAGATACCAGCCTCTATGGCAACAAGTGAGAGCAAAAAGACGCTGGGAACAACGGGAACAGAAGCCATCTGTTTGCTTCTGTTACTTTGCTGTTCCTTCTTGTTTTGGATGATGTTTGTGTTACTTCCTCAATCTGTTTCTGGTGCCTGGGACCTGGATTTTTGTGTCTCTGTGGCACAGTGTTACTGTTGTTTAACATTCATGTTGCAAGCTCAGCTCCTTGTTCTGTATTGACTTTCCATTGCTAGCACTGTGTGATTAGCGGAGAACTCTTGCATGTTGCCTCCTGCTTTACATTTCCCTTACTGAGCACTGCAGGAGGCAGACGTGTGGTTTGCATGCACTGAGCCCCACTTTGATCCTGCCTTCTCCCCCATCCCCTGCAAACAGCATGAATCACATCTTGCCTGCAGATTCTAGATTAGGACACATATTTTGATTTAGCAAACGTTTTCTCTTTGTTGGTAGCAGCTGATTGCATCTGAACGTGGAAACCAAGGAGTAGGGACTTCACTGCTTGTAGTATCACAGCTCTCAAAGGTTCAGGGAAACAGCTGCAGTGGATGAGACACTGGCAGTGCACAGGGTGGATGTACAACACAGGCTGATCTAGATGTGATGACCAAGACTGGGAGACCCCCGTTGGTCTGGGGTGCTTGGGTCCCAAGCTTTGGTGTAGGCCTGGTTCTAGTCTGGAAGAGAGCTTGCATCTGTAACTTGGGCTTTGCGTGTATGACGCAAACAGCAGCAACATTTGCTGGCAGTCAGGGGTGTGCCAAAAATTTATGTTCCAGTGTTTCTCCTTTAACGGTAATAAGGGAAATGAAAACAGCCTGTCAGTATTGGTATAACCAGCCCTGCTCTGAAGGGCCAGGGTTGGGGTGGCTGTCAGATTGACTGCCCACATCATGGCTTGGACTGGATCTCTGTCTGGAGGGTGATTAAAGGATGGAGAGTTACCAGCATCTGCCTCCAGTCCTGCACCACCAACAGGGTGCCAGATACACTCGGAGCTCTGACATGGAAACCTACAGATACCTTATTGCAAAGCAAAGGCTGCTAAATGGCTGCACTGCTGGTTGTTTCAAGGGCAGCTAGTGTTCCTAGCTGCCTACTAGTGGCTCCTTTTCATACATTCCCAGAGCCTCAAGCCCCAGCTGTCCTTTGTTCATATGCCAGAGCCTTCAGCTTCTCTGCTGATAACTTCAGTTAATGTGTTTTGCATTGTTAACCAAAAAAAAAAAAAAAATCTGCAGTATGTTTACAATGGACACAGATAGAGAACAGTGTAACATAAATTGAATTTAGTGTTAAATGAAATTATGTTGTGCAACCGTGCTGACTGTATTATTAACTTTCATACTTAATTCAATAATGTAGACTCTGTTTTCTACATTTATCTGAAACCACAAGCAGACTTTCTGATCTTCTGCACCAGTGCGTTTGCAGATATGAAAGTATTTAACCATGGGCTTAAGACCTACCTTTTTGTCAGATATTGAGGCCTTTGCATATAATGAAGTTATAGACACCAGTACTAACCCTCACCCTCACTCGAGTGCCAGATCGCTGCTACCCCTGTGTGTGAGAGCAAGGAGTTCAGTCCCTAAGGCTACAACTCTTTTGGCACATAAGTGGACAGGGAGGTCCCAGTCCTCTTGTTTCACCCCCTGCCTTGAACACATCCCTGCAGCTGGATTAGATTCCCCATTCTCACCCCCATGGAGAGGCCCTTTTGATTTTAACAGTGCACCAGTAGGGGTAGAACAAAACTCACGCTTTTTGCAGTTGCCTTCAGTTCCTCCGCCTCAGTTGCTGCATTCCCATTTGGGAGCAGCTGCCTGGCCTAGGCTCAAACCAGCCTTCCTCCATCCTGGTGTCAGCAGCTGATGACATGTGTGACAGACCCAGTTCCAGGTAGTGTCTGGTTGGCTGGATGGCTGCTGTGACTTAGGCGAGTTAATGTCCATATAGGAAGAGTTACTTTAACAGCAGTAGAAAATGTTACAGAATCACAGAATTACTGAGATGAGCAGAGACTTCTTGAGATTAACTAGACCAAACCCTCTGCTCAAGCAGGGTCAGCTTGAGCACTGCAGTTGCCCAGGACTGTGTCCAGTTGAATTTTGAACACCTCCACAGATGAAGACTCCACAACCTCTGTGAGTAAACTGATCCAGCCTCAGATTACCATCCAAGTAAAAAAGTATTGTCTTTGGATGGAGTCTCATGGTTTTTAATTTATGTATCTTGTACTGTCAATACGCAATACTGACTGATAATAGACTGGCTCCCTTTTCTTCATTCCCTCCCAGCAGGTCTTCATTCACAATGAGAGATCCTTTCCGATCCTTCTCTTACACAGGCTGAACAATCCCAGCCTCTCCTCATAGGAGAGATGCTCCAGTCCCTTAATCATCTCTGTGGCCCTGAACTGAGCTTGCTCCAGTAAGTCCTTTTTGTACTGTGGAGCCCAGAGCTGGACACAGGACTCCAGCTGTGGGCTCAGCAGTGCTGAGCAGAGGGGAAGGATCACCTCCCTCAACCTCCTGGCAGCTCACCTCCTAACTCTTCTGATGTTCTTAGTAATCTATAAAGTTACTATCAGAGATTTTCCTTGGTATTCCAGTTTTGGCTGGCAATTCAATTGATAACTAACGTGCAATCAGGACATTGTAAAGGATCCTTTCTGCCTTGGTTAATACTTTTTCTGCCCTGGTTAATGCTCAAAATGAATTGTCTTTTCATAAAGAGCCTCAGTTCTTTAATGGTTTCTGAAGTTTTGCTGCCAGTCAGCTCAAATAAATTAATTTATATAATACACTGCTATGCTGCATCTTCTGAAAGCCGTGCAGAGCCTTGGCTTAATAGAAAGTCTACAGAAGATGCTTTGAAGCAGCACACCTTTCTCACCTGCTGTTTTTAAGAGCTCCCCCTCTCCTTCCCCAAGGCCACGGTGCACAGAACCAGAGGATTGTGGCCAAGCTCCTTTCTGCCAAAGCATGTCCAGCAGACTGGAGAGTGAGAAACTTTGCTGCCAAAATGGAGACCGTGGGGGAAATTATTAATAATGCAAATCTTGCTTTTTCTCCACCCACTCTCACCATTGGAACATCACATTTTGAGTCCCAGCCTCTATGGCAACAAGGGAGAGCAGAAAGACACTGGGAACAAGGGGAGCAGAAGCTGTGTTACATGTATTTCTCCAGCACGGGGATCGAGCAAGAGGAGGGGAAATGTGCATCCCTTTGCAGGATTCTCAGCTGTGTCTGCTGCTCTTAGAAATATGCCCTGAGCAGCTGACTTGGGTTCATAGCAATTTATCTCCAGCTCCTCACTGCCCTCTTCTACACTCAGGGCTCAGCAAACTAAATACCTTTGGAAATGCTATTATCTCCTGTGCTCTCTGGGGCCAGGAGCAGCATGGAGATTTATCATCTGGAACAGGAGGCGTTGTTTAGTTCTATAAAGCACAGGAGTTAAAGAAAGAACAAAAAATAAACCTCAAACCACATACAAAACGCTCTTTAAATCTCATGCCCTTTCTTTGCTCTCTCCAATCTGGAAACGTGAATGTATTTTGTTTTGTAATGTCATTAAATACTATCACATGAGGAAATGGTTAGAGGAGATATATCTCCATCTCTAAAATAGGGATCGAACATCCAAATGGCCAGGAGACATTCCTGATGTAACTAAGTTGTGTAACTTATTTCCTGAAGAGCATTAGATAGGAGACCAGGTCAGATTCTCCAATACAAAATTCATTTAAAGGATACCATTGCTGATTTCCACTAAACACAGCAGCATTGGTACTGCCTTTTAACCTGAAAGATGCTGAACATGCTCACAAACTTTCTATGCACGTGGGATGCAAGGCTGAGAATCCAGGCTGGATCTGGGCCTGAACTCACCATCTATATTCACTGGCTCATCCAAAAATGCTGATTTAGCAGACAGAACACTGGGAGAAAGGGGGTGTGTGTGTTTATCTGCAGCTGAATATTTCAGTTGGGATATTTTTGATACCACTGGCATTCTGCATTCACCATCTCAGCAGTGAATGTGACTGTCAGTCCTGTTGCAGACAGGCAGCTTGGCAGCACAACAGGGCCATCCGGCATGTGGAAAACCCTTTGCTCCACGTGCAACTAGTGCTGGTTTTTCTGTTCCTCTCTCACTGTGGCGCCACTGCTAGTGGTGGCAGTCACGCCTCGGGAGGTTCAGAGGTGTGATCAGGCAGGGTGAGCCTCCTTATGGAGCCCTTGCATCTGTGCTGCAATTTGTGTGAAATAAATAAGCTGTCAGTGAGACTGAATTGTTTTCTTTCCTTGTGCAGAATCAGAGAGGGAAACAGCTTCACTCTTTCTGCTTTTATCTTCTCATTGTGCTCCACTTGGTAGTGCATTTTCCTTACCCTTGCTCTGGTCAGGTAATTTCAGATACACGAGAGGCTAAATGAGAACAAACTCTCTTTTTAGATTTATTGCATCTTCTGCTTCTAATCAAGCCAGAAAAATAGAGCAACAGACTTCCTTCTATAATCCTGTTCTCTCCATTCCGGTCCCGACTGGAAACCAGAAGTACAACAAGGAGGAATGCAGCAAAAAAAAAGTTAAAACAAATGTCCTGGAATCTCTAAGAAGAGCGTGGGGTTTGGCCTGAGGTGATGGCTCAGAGGTACAGAGGGGTCGTGGAGAATTCTCCCTTCTCTCAAGTGTTTTTAGTTCCCCCTATTTAGTTGGGGTTTTTTTTACCTCCTCCTGTCCTCCCCTCCCCATCTCCCTCCAGTCCGATAAATTTGTTGCCAGGATGGCAGTATATGCATGTTGCCAAAGTCAATACATCAAGCTCTGTGCCTAAGGCAGGCTTAGGAGCAGTAAATGAGAAGAGCTGGTCTTGATCCATTGAGTCCATCATTCTTCCCTCCTGGCTCGATAGTGGTTTACATACTGCTGCCTAAGGTTCGCTGTGTAAAGCCACAAACGGGGGCTAAGTCAGGAAATTCAGTTCCATGTCCCAGTAACTTCAGTTTGGGCTCGCCCTCCAGACTTGCCAGGATGTAGATGAGGAATGGAATCCCCTACAGCCCCGTTTGTAGACCAGGTGGGCACAGGTGACCCAGTGCCTGCTGTCCTCCTCGGGGTGGCAGGCAGAACATGGTGGTAGAGGCAGCCCTCCATCACTGCTCACAAACCTGCTTGAGGCGGGGAGGAACTGATGTGACAAACACAAAGGAGGGCTAGGAGTCCTAATTAGTCCTCATTTCTAGCCTGCTAAAATACCCATCTGTCACTCTGCTGCAGTAATGAGATTTGAGAAGATTAACTGGATACTACTTAGGCCCCTCAGCATGGCAGCTCAGTAAGTGTGCTGCTGTTCAGCTTTAAGCCTCACTTGCAGCAATTACACCCTAAGCAGGTTTATGTCTGGTTAGTGCTTGCATGGGAGTGGCCCAAAAAAATCTGCTACAGGAATGGGGTGGGTGATTCAGAAGATGGCAAGTGCAGTATCAGCTCTGTCAAGTTGCTGTCTTGGCATCATTTGGGGAAATACTGCCATTTGGGCACATGGTAAAACAAGGACCCCGATACTTAAAAAAAATCCCTGGTTTATCTTTTTCTTTCCTAGGAGATAGGGTCTCTTTTACACATGCACATGCTGTGCTGTGTCTTTTCCTTCGCAGAAGCAATTTCTGCTGGAGCTAAGATTTCGTTTTTTATCCAGTGCCCTAAACTGTCATGTAGTGTTGCTCTGCCTGGCTCAACGGCTGCCACCTCCCAGCCTAGAGGTGGGTGGAGTGAGTCTTGTTTTTGCAGTTTGTGAAATATTTCAGGATGTAAGGCGCTCATTAAATTATTGATGTTAGCTCTTGGGCATTAAACAGACGTGAACTGCAGCTCTGGATCCTAAGGGCTTTAGAGGCTTATCCCTGCCCTAATGATGGTTCCCTACTTGGGATTTTTCATGCATCTCTTACTACAGATTTGAACTCACTGCGGGATGGTGGAAGGATTTAGCAGGTGGACAAAGGGTGACAGCAAGGCTTTTCTTTGCAACGTCATATACCTATGAAGCAAATCTAATCGAGCTTTGGTAGAAAAAGGGGAAAGACATGTTTTCTTTAGGAGAATAGGAAAAATTATAGAAAAATGTGTTGCTGCGTCTTGACAGAACATGTTTGCAGGGTGTGAAAAGATTTCGAATAGTTGTAATTCAAGGAACAGTGCAGGTGCACCTGACATCAATTCTTGTGCTTAAGGAAATATATTTTAGCTTGTAATGTGCCTTATTTCTATCCCTTTCCCCAATCCTGCCTCCTTGAAAAGTGGTTGGGAGCAGTAGTGCTGCTGACTTTACCTCATGGTGATGGCAGGATGGAGCTTGGGACTTTCAATGCAGCCCTGTCTCTGCAGTACTTTCAGCTCTTTGGCTGGGCTGTGGTGGTGAAAAACAGGACCTTGGCTGATGTGGGACAAGGAAGGGAAGGCAGCAAGTGTGGCACCATGAGCTGTTGAGATCTCTGGACAGCTTTGCGGGCTGCTTGCTGGTTCCCAGGGAACTGACTGCAAACAAAATCCCGCGTATGGCGGAAAATCCACTCCCGGGTTTGACATGGGGTCCCGTGTTTGTGTTTGAATGGGAAGCGTTCAAGAGGCTTCTCCCTTTACCTCCCCTTGCCGACGCATTCTCCCCTCTCTGCTTCGGGGCGTTGTGGTGGCACAAAACCCTCCTGTTTGTTATGGGGCAGAAGAAGGGCTGAGGGCCATCCCTGACCCCCTCCTCCCCTCGGCAGTTTGCATGGTAATTAGCTCGTCCCTACGAGACAAGCCCACAGCCCAACAGAGCCGCGATTCAGAGGCTGAACAATGTCCAATTATCCCAGCCCTTGGAGCAAGAGGCCACTCCCTGACACGTGGGCTCCATGTCCCTGGCCAGATGGCTCCTCAAACTCCCTTGGCTGGGCCAGTAACGCTGCTTGGGGAATTTGACGCGTGTCAGCAGTTTTGGCTGAGTGCTTTCGTGAGCTATCAGCGGCACAGTTGCCTGAAATATTGAGAAGAGCTCAGTGTGCGCCTCGGGCAGTGCCGCCCACTCCATGCCCCGTGCTGAGGCAGTGCTGGTGGCTACAAGGGAACGTGGATGTTCATGAGTGGAGTGAGATTTTGCAGCCTCAGGTTGGCTGCCTGTATCCCACGTCTGGTTTGGTGACCTGCTGGAGATGTAAGCGGCTTAAAAGCACACCTTTTGCTTTTCTCTTTGCATTCCAGTGTTTGTGCACCGGTGAAGGCTGAATTGCTCAGATTGGAGTTTGAATTGCTTGAAGGAGGTGGCAGGAGTCACATCCATGGCATGCCACAGGCCGTGGCAAGCTCTGCTCCTGCCACTGCCTGGCTCAGTGAGAGACCTTAGGGCACTCCTTCTTTTTCCACATCCTACCTCTCTCAGTGATTAAATGATGCTGGTATCATCTTCTTTTCTGTGCAAAGTTCTCGTTATTGTTGTTATTAAATGGGAAGAGTCCTAGTTGTTTTCACCACCCAGTACTGAAAAGTGGGCTCGTGCAGCTCTGGGGAGTGACACACTGGGTGAGAATGAGGGCAGGAAAGATCGGGCTCACCCAGCTTGCCTGTCCCAGCAGGTTCCATACCAAGAGCCTCTGAGGGAGGTGTGAGGAACACCAGGGTGGCATTACGTACCCAGAGCGCTTCGTTCTGACTTGGTGAGGCTTCTGCCCCGATACGTGACAATTTAGCTTTGAAGAGAATATGACAGCCATTTACCACCTAACCTCTGGGATTAGGAAATGGAAAAAACAATGCAGCATGTATCTGAAATAGCAGAAGAGATTACCCTAGACTGGACCTTGGCCAGGATGCTTCTGCTAATCTTGCAAAAAAAAAAAAAAAAAAAAGGAAACCAGAAAAATAAAAAAAACCGCTACAAAGATTTTCTGCAAGACTGCAATCTTCATTTTATAGTCTCTGATTTAGAAGGGAGAATATGCAATAGCACAACTTTCCTTTTGCACACCATGGGACGTGGTTCATTACTGGCTCGTGGATAGGACTGCCCCTTCCAAGTTTCCTCCAGACACTTCAGTTGATTCTGGTTTTGGGACCAGGCCCAACCTTAATTTATGGATAGAAGTTAAGGATAATGCATCCAAAGAAACAGCTGGGAGGAAAGAAGTGTGGCAGAGAAATGGAAAAGGACACTGGAGGAAAATGATAGGAAAAGGAAATAAGGGAAGAAGTGGAATGGAGAAAAGCATGTGAGGAAATTCCAATATTCTTGAAAGGGAGGAGGCGAAGGTTGGAAGAACTAGTCTGAGGGCAAAACTGACTGTATTGGAACAAATGGAGACTGCTAATGAAGGGTGGAAGAGAGAGGGCTGTAAGTGGGAACAAAATTCACAATCCTGGCAGCTTTGTTAGTAGGGGTAGTACAGAGGAAGGGATACTGTTCTGGGTACAGGCAGCTGAAGCATAGACAGGACTAAAGGAACATGCTCACAGTGTTGACAGCTCTTGTTATCCAAACTTCTCTTCCAGATTTTTACCAAAACTGAGACAGGGCAAGAGGTAAATCAATAATTTCTGGCTCCTTTCAGCTCTTGAAACAAGCTTGGTTTTATAAAGTGCAAGGAGATGCCATTGAGTTACTACATTGCAAATGATGCATTTTTTTCATCAGCTAACTACATTTTTTCATTCCCCTTTTGGCATCTAACTGATGTTAAAATGAGCTTCAGTCTCTGATTAGTTCCAAAGTCTATGGATATGAGCAAGAGCAGCTTTGCCTTGCTTGGATAAGCTGTCAGTACTTAATGTTTGAATGTGCTCATCTTCATCACCTGCTGAAGGCTGCGGTGCTTCACCTTCCTTTGCTTTGGAAGCCTGTGCTATGAATCCAAACTCCTCTGATTTTACAGTATCCAGCAAGGTCCTGCTTTTAGATCATTCAGTTCATCCCTCTTTGAGACACACCTGTGCAAGAACATGAACTTAGCCTGGAGTTTTCTTCCCTCTGAAACACGTCAGCCATGTACTAAAATCAGGATACAGGTCATGGCCTGAAGTGTGTGGCTCAGATGTGTTGGCTGTGGAGAACTGCAAAGGCAAAGAGATGATTGACTTGTACAGCAGTACTGTAGCTATCAAAATGTAAGGAAGTTTGATTAAGTATGATCTCAACGCCCTTTTCCTGCAACACCCCTTCTTGTGTTTGCCGAGTGTTTGTTAGTGTCTCAAAGCCCTTAGTACAGCAAGATCCAGGAGTCAGAAAGACAAAAGAAACACAGTCCAGAAACCCAATTCCTGGACATATGCCTTTGAGAAATGTAGTGCATTAAAGGATTTTTTCTTTGGTTGCTTCCTCTTTCCTTGCTTCCTCCAGTCTTTGTTATTCCCAGCAACAACTTTATTTACTTATTTGCTTCTTCCCAAACCACTGGGCAGACGGGGGCTTCATCAGGGAGCAGTTTAGCTGGAGTGGGCAAAACAATGGGGCTTTAATCAGGGTGCCTCCAGCAGCCGCTGCTGGCCAGAGGTTTCTCTGAATTCCCAACATGGAACAGTTGCCTCTTTCATGAAGTGCCTGTGGGATGAGCACAGGATTGCTACACCCAAAGCATTTTCATGCAGCCACAGCTCTCTGAAAGGAAACGCTGCTGAGGACACCGCCTGCAACGCCCCAAGCTACTGGGGTGACCAGTATGAGAGAGTCTTTCTTCCAGGCCTGGGCTGTGTTTGCCTTCCACATGCAATCTGTGAATAGCTCAAGTCTGGAAAGTGTTTAGGAAAGCATCTAACTTTTCTCTTAAAGGAGAAAAAAAAAAAAAGGAGGGAAAAAGAAAAAGAAAACGTCAGGGATAAAGAAATAGTTTCCAGTGACTTGATGCAGTGTGGCCAAACCATTTGTAATAATTTCCTTTAAATTCCTTTTATATAGCAAGAATTAAATATGAAATCATGAATCAGGAAGCAGTCATCCTGCCAGCCAGTGACATGTACAGAGAGATCAGAGCAAAGTGAGAAAGACGCAAAACAGCAGGAGACTTGCAAAAACCTTTTTTAGCTCTCTCTTTTTCTTCCTCTTTTTGTTTAGTGTACACATTCATGTAGAACTAACATTTCTGACCCAAAAGAAGCTGCGGGAATCTCCTGCTGTTCCTTGTCTGTCCAATGGCAGCCCTAAACCTTCCTGTCTTGGTGTGTCTCATCTGTCTGTGTTTCCTGATGGATGTTGCAGTCCCCAGATGTTTGGATACCTGATTCATCTCAAAGAAGACTGTGAAACATTAGGTATTTTTAAATAGCCAGCTTTATAATTGCTTTGTTTAACTTTGCAACATTCTGAACTCATATAAGGCAATAATAAAAATCACTGCTGTTTTCCTTCAAAGTTTTTTACCGTTGCTGCTTCTAAATTTGTGTGCACACAGTGGCTTTTGCCTTTGCGCTAGCGAGGTTATAACATTGCTGTTTCCTGAATTCATATTTTTCCAATGTTTTTTTTTTCAAACCCTCTGTAAAGGCTCCTATCAGGAGTGCCCAGGCTTTTGTGTAAAAGAGGACTGAGGTTACCCAAGTGCTACCAAATTGAAGTTAAGAAATTTTCCCAACAAAACCTGAAGTCAGAAGAAATAGACCCTGTGGCCTGTTGTCTAACAAAGGTCCACAGGCCCACAAAGCTGACTTGGGTTGCACTTGAATATTGCATATCTCAGAAGCCTGCTAGGATTATGCTCTGGAGCTCTCACACTGGCCTTTGCTGTGTCTCGGCCAAAGTTGGAGATGAAGATGCCTGCCCGAGTCCTGTTAATTTTGAACTTATTCTTCTCAGATTGCTCTGATCAGGGCTGAATTTGAAGTACAGATGCCTGACTTCAATTTCCCTGAAATACAGGGTGTTCAGCTGCAGGATTTTTATCTGAGTCTGTCTCTAGCTTGGCTCCAAGGGAAAGGAGGATAAATACTACAGGCCAGGAGACTACAGATGCAAAAAATTATAGGCTTTAAAATGTCACTAGCTGAGCACATAATAGATATTCTTCGCATTTTATGATTAGCTGTTGTGTTCTGTTGGCCAATGCTGCCTTCCTGATGCAATTTATAAAGAAGTCTCAGGTCAGGGTGAGGCAAGCCAGATGCAAAACTGGATTTCCTGAGAACACCACTATCTTTTGCAACTTTTCCTTAGTTTTCTCTGAGCAGGACAAGCTTGCCTGTGTACACCTGACTGTGACTCTCACCCACTTTGCCATCTCCCCTTCCATTCCTAGTCCAACAAGATGTCATCCACCCAAATACCTGCTTGCATACTGCAAACCCAACTGATTTGTGAACCGGGCTATGCAGCTGAACCATGCCATCATGCCCAGCATTTCAGATCAAGGGAAGTGCATTATGTGTAGGATTCATAGAACTGTCTCCCATCTGTGTCCAGAGCCGTCTTACAAACTGGGATGACCTGAATGCTGCCTGTGAAACCAGTCTCTACATGGGACCATCTGTGCGCAGGGGACCAGGGCACTGGTCTTTAGACCTTGGCAGCTGTATCTGCACTTCATGGATTTGTACTGATGTGACTCCTTGCAACTCCTTTCATCCGCTGCTCAGGTGGGCCATAGGCACAGCTGGCCTCACTGAATGTGGCCTGCCTGGCATTCTCTGCTGTGTGAAGCTGTGGAGTAGAAGGGTATGTGCAGAGCAGTGTGGCAAAGTTGGATGGAGCAGGGCTGTACAAGCCAAGGGGTCCAGTTAAGAACATACCTCTTGTCTGTATGTTGTGCCACAAGCCTTCCCTAGCATGGGGCTCTTGTCACACCATGTATCCTTTCAAGCACTCCATAACAGGGTCTCGCGGTGGGACACAAGCAGTTTAAGGGATTTTTGTGCTGTCAGAAAAAGAGTGTCTTCATTTTGTTACTGTGGCTCTGAAAGGTTTTTCCAGCACCTTGCAGCCCTCTGACTCCTTGCCTCCATTTCAGCATACTGCCTTTTACCGCTGATCTCCTCCAGAAGCACAGCCTGCATGGCATCGGGCCAGCCTCTGACCTCAGGGATAGTAGTATAAATCTGGGATACTGCAGCCAGCTGGTATGGAAGTACTTCAGCTCTGAATATACAGAATGTATTCCCAGCCATAAAGGGGCTTATGATTTGGGTTAGTGAAACAGCAGATCAAAAGCAACTTCTGCGTGATGGGGGTATTTGCAAATCTCTCTTGTGACAAAGTGTTTCTGCGACATCCACACTTTCCCTGTTACTACCAGAGTGAGCCATGAATTAATTCCAGGGAAGTCCAAGGAATGCACCAAAACTCAGCTGCTGCCAAGAATGAAAAAAAGAACCAAATTTTAGGTGGATTTGTCAACAGTAGGCAGACTGTTGTAATTTGCTGTAGTTGACGTTGAAGACAGTGGTGCCATCATCTCCAAGAGAAGTGGGTTGTGTTGACCTAGAGCACTTCTCAGATTGCTGAGAAACTCTTGGCGATGCTGGATATGGATCAGAGGAGTGCTCAAGTTGAAAGCTTCGGTGACAGTGTCTGGATGGGAAATTTTGGAGACCTGGAGACAAGGCGTTGTCTGTTTTGAGAGCACTTGACTCAGAATGACCTTCCTTAAATGAAACCAACCTGCAGACAAATATGATCTTTTGTGAGACTTGCAGCAAAATTCCTCTTTGGCCAGGGTCCCTTTTTGCTGTAATTGAAGAAAATTAATTGATAGTGGGAAAAAGCATTGTGATAGGAAAAGATCGATTGAACCTGAGAGATGCAGAGCAGAGAGCGAGCAGGAAGAGCCTCAGCTCATTCCTAAATTGGATCACATCCTTACCATGATGGTTCCCAGGAAAGTGCAGTAGAGCAGCATTGCTCAGGCTTTTCAGGCTGAAGCCAAACACGTAATTTCAGAAAAACTGAGAGGCCGTGACCAAAATTTTGCAGCATATTGGTAGGCAAAGCAGAGAGAAAGAGAGAGAGCAAGACAAATGCCCTGGAAGGCCTGAAGATCCCCCTTGGTACAAACACTTCAGGTGGGCCAAGGAGCAATGCTAGGGCAACCCTTACTGGGCAGTGCAGGCTAAAACTTTTTCCTGTGATGGGGCAGAAAAATATGGCCTGTGGTTGATATTTGACTCAGCTGATTTTCCCCATTCCTCCCAAGAACTCTATAGTGGGATGCTGTGGCAGTAGGCAGACACATTTTATGGGTAGTTCCCAGAGATCAGGCAGAGCCTGCTGGGCTTGGCACCGACTCTCATGCAACCTTATGGGGAGCAACATGGGTCAGGAGGGTCCCAGGTCACCTCAGAGCAGTCCTGGGGGCATCTGAGGAGGTCTCTGGGGCAGGATATGCCTGTCCGCCCCATCCCTACCCTGACATATGTACACTTGGATTGGAGAGAAACCATTTCCCTATCGAAGTCAGCAGAGCTAGAACAGTTGAGAGATGTGAGCTCTGACAGCCCTACAGTCTGTGGGCTCAGGAGGCAGCAGTAATGCACGTATTTGGAGCCTTCCTCCAGACAAAGCAGGGAATGTGTCTGAAGGGGTGGATAACCATCCCAATATCCAAGGAGAGCCCTGAGCCCCCAGCATGGTTTTCCTGTCTGCCTGGCAGCATCGGCAGCTGCTGGTTTGGAATAGCCTGTGTGTCCTTGTGCGAGCCAGGGCAGCTGGAGGTGGATTTGTTTTCTGTTGATTTCATGGCAGTGTTGCTGCTTCAGGCCACTGCCTTGGTGTGAGGAACAACAACATCCTAGAGGAGACACCCAGTGAACTGCTGACTGCTCCACGGCTGCCCAATCCGCATGCCCAGCGTGGGAAGCGGTCAGACCACCCTGACGGCATCAACAAAGCCATCATGTTTGCTGACATTTCAAGGGAACAGAGAAGGGAACAAAAGCTGGGAACAAACGCTAGGAACAAAAGTCTTTGATGCAGTTTAGAGCTGCAGTTGGAAGATATGGGGCTGAATTGTAAAAGCCAGATCCAAGTGCCTTTTTGCTGGGGAGGGATTTTAAACCTCCGTCCAGGTCTCAAAGGTGGGGCTTGAGTTTGAATTCCAGGCGAAGAAAATTATGCTGAAAATGGAGTGTGCTGTGAAATCAAAATGAAAGGTAAATAAAGGAAAACAATGGGTAGCTGAGGAGATGGAGGAAGTCAGTAGACAAGGAATGCGAGTAGGTTGGTATAACTGATATGTAAACAGACAGGGCATCTTTTCCAGGGAATTCAGGCCTTTCCTCACCCACCCCCCACCCACAACCTCCCTTCCCTGAAATGATCGGAAATATTGCAGTTTCTCCCTAGATGACCCCTTGGTAGTGTCTTGCTATTATTGTGGTATTCAGTTAAGAGACAACATTTCAAGAGGAAAAAAAAAGAAAAGAATTATAGAAGTGACACCAAGCCACAAAGTGCAGAACCAGTTCCAAACATTCCCAGGCACAGGGCTACTGAAGCCTGGGTTTTGGCACAAACTGACTTCTAGGATAAACAACCCAAAAGGTTTCTCTGACCATCTGATCAGTGATGTCTGATTCAAGTCTCCTGAGGTTTCAGCCTGTACGTTCATGTTTAGGGTAGAAGTTTGAGTAGGGAGACTCTTTCTGGTCTGGTGAAAGCTTGGGGGAAATGGATCCACTTCCAGAAAAATATATTTGTGTGAGATTTTCAACTCAGCTTTCTGGGTCAGTGATTCTGACAAACCAGTTGCAATCTCTGCATGCTTTACCAACTTCTGAATTTTTGAAGGTAAGTTTCTATTTGCCAGGAGTTGAGATACAAGAAAACTGGCTCTTAACCTTAGATCTTCCACTATCTGAATGCATGACTCAGGCTGCCAAATAATTTCTGTTTCTCCTGTTTGCACCTATGGGATAAGAATGATCCTTATCCTCTGTTGATTCATGACTCCTTGCTGAGGGCTTAGATTTTTGCTGACAGAAGCAAAGCACATTTTGTGAGACCGTGCTGGGGTTTTATCCTCACAATAGGGGACGTGACATACAAGCAAGATTTCAAATGAGGGTTTTTTGTGTCCTGAGGGTTGAAAAGCAAACCATAGGACACTCACCTCCTTTTTTCTCATTCATTGACAAGAAACACATGCAATATTCTGGGCTTCAGCTTGCGAGGAACAGTGCTGCCGTCCTCAGAAGTGTACAGAGAGGAGCAAACACTAGCCAGGCCTTGATGGTATCACTCAGTGTCCATTATTCCTGTTTAGCACTGTACTGTACTTCATCTTCCCCTACCACAAGACTTCCTTTCATCCAGAATTGGAATAAAAAAAGGAGAAACTCCTCCTAAATAAAAGTTGTCCAGAAGGTTTTATTATGTTAAAAATAATGATAAAGGAATGAACATATTTCACATTCTAGAAACAGTATATTTGAGTGTTTGGACGAAAAATTGAACAGAATCCCTGCATTCTGGTGAAACATTTTGAATTTGTGAAATGCAAACTTTCCCACTGGAAAAATCTTTCAGCTGGATGATTTTCAAGTGGCCTTTCTTCCCGCATGCTTTAGTATCCAATTTAAACTCCAGCTGCTGGTTGTGGTTGTCTCTTGCTGTAGTGAGTGCTGGCACTTATGCTTTCCTTTAACACAGCAAACTCTTCCAGGGAACCTTTCTGTGGCTTAAAAGGCATCACCTGATAATGACATGGGAAGGCCGGTGAGATGGTTTTGTCTTTGTCTCAGTGGCTGATGCAGAACCATTCCAGTCAGAGTAATCTTTTGATGGATTTTAAATATCCAGGAAGCTTGCCTCCCACCCTCTCCCTGAGAAGGCAATTCTACATGACACTATGTCTCAGTCTTAGGAGATTTTTCCCTACTCTTTAATATCCTCTCACAGTTTTCATTCACTCATAGCTGCAGTGCCTTGATCACGCAGAAGAAGTTTCCCTCGGTGGTATTCCTACCCTGTGCAGACCGCTACTGTGTGCCTCCATTTCTCTCCTGGTCATTGGGGCCAGCTGTGCCTATTTACCACCAGCACTTTGTTCTTCCTTGCTGGTTAATCCCTGTAGGTCATTAGAGTTTCTGCTCCTTTTCTCTTCCTCCTCCCCATATGCCGCATGGTATCCTGTTTTCCTTGTAACTGTAGCCACACTGCAGGGCCGAAAGACTCAAGGATTTTTCCATTAATAATCCCCACGCCCTTTTCCTGGTCAGTACACTGCTTAAGAGGGATTGAGGTAATTCATTCACGAATAGCAGGCTGTACTTAAAGAGGAGGGGAGAGGGACAGGAAGATGTGGACTCAGTGGAGTCTGTTTCTCTTGCGCGACCCTTCATCAAAGGGTGGTTTTGCTCCTGGAGCAGCTCGGGGTGCCCCGTCCCACTGGTGTGTGTGAGCGCTGGCACAGCTCCAGCTATGGGGGGCACACCTTCCGTGTCCAGGAACGCTTACTTCAGTGTCAGAGCTGCAAATTTCAGTAGCCCTGGCCAACTCCTGCTGTGAGAATGTAGGTGGGATTTTTTCCTTTGCGTCTTACACCCTCACCAGCCGTTAAGATTTTGCAATTGCACCTTGAGTAAGAATTTCTTCTTGTGAGGAAAACTAAGTCCCAGTTCTCTCTCTTGCAGCTCTGCTGGCTCTGCCAGACTTGGGGCCACATCTGCTGTTGACTACAGTTGCATACAGCTGGAATAATTTTGTTGGTCTCTGTGGCAATTTATGGACAGAAATTGGAAGTGCAGTCCTTTGCTTAGTTACTACAATGTCACAGGAAGGTGACTAGGCCACAGATAGGAAAAGGAGAAAATCACATTATAACAATGTATTTTATTGAAATATATCTGTGGCTCATCCCAGAGGACCATTAGGAGCAGTAGTTCTAGACAGGTCTGCTAAGGGACAGGTCCTATTTTGGTTATTGCTGTGCACCCTGAAGTAAACACCCTCCCCACCCCACCTGTTTGGCTATAGTGGTATGGGTGTGGTATGGAAAATGCTGGGGGACTCTATCTTCTCCATCATGTGGCTGAAATCCTGTGAAGGGCAGGCAGCGCTGTTGCTCCTCACCCTCTGCCCTGCTGTGTGTCCCTGTAGCCACAGGCTCCATGACTGTTTCTTACACTGTGCAGCAAACTGCAGACCTCCTGGTGGGAGATGGGACAAGCCCATCAGCTTCTCTAATGGGACAAATGCAAACCTTGAATGCCATGGGCTGGGGGAGGCCTGAAATGATGTCGGGTTATGTTTCCCCTTCTCTGCTCTGGCAGTGGCATACACAGTGGCAGTCTGTGGAGCTGAAGTGATTCAGCTTGGTGTGAGCTGTGTTCTGCAATCATCGCCCATTTTCTCCACTGTTGATGAAACAGTGCTGGCAGTGGTAGTGGTTCCTCCATTTGAGAGAATAAAAAAGAAGGCAATAGTCTGGTGTAAAGGTCTTGGCATTTCCCACAGCTTATGACAGTGCTGCTGGAACGCAGGGGCTGTGGCTGTAGCTATTCTTTTGTGAGCTTACATTCCTTAGCAGTGGGAAATCAGCAGCTGTAATTAGTCTCTGATGTTCTCTGCTAATAAGTGATTTTCTGGTACTTGCGAATACCAGCATCCCTAAGACATAACTGTATTGTTTTGACCTCTTATCTCTTCTCTCTCCTCCTCATTGAGAGGGACCCCAGATGTTCTCCAAGACTGCTTGGAAAAAAACCATCCAGCCCTGCTCCTCCCTATTACATCCCTTTCTCCAGTACCTTTTTTTTTTTTTTTCTTTCCCAGCCACTGTGTAGGAAAATGGTTCCTGCTAATCCTCATGGAAAAGGACACAGATGCCATCAGGAAACCCATTTGCTTTAGGAGGAAGAGGGGCCTGACATCAACAGGAAGATCTGTGCAGCAGAGCTGCTCCTGCCTCTGAAAGAGGGGGGCCTTGAAAACAATGTCAGCTCACAGTTTAGGACTGGCCAGCAGGAAACGCATGCACCCTGGTGTTTGCTGTGCAGAGGAAATGATAAGCACTACCTGGCCTGCCTTGGAGCAGAGATAGCATGAGGAAAAAAAAGCGGGGGGAAGGGGAGCGGGAAGGTTGTTTTTCTTCATACTGGTTCAGAGCCTGTCCTTTGCAAAATGGAAAACAAAATAAAGAGTGAAATATGGAATATATCAGGAATCTGTTGGGGGGCTAGGAAACCGAGGAGTGCAATTGCCAAGTGATTAGATTTACTACTCTGGTAACCATTTGATATTGGTTTTTTTCCACTGTTAGCACTGAGAATGACCCTCAATTTGATAACCCCTGGCATGCATATTTATTGAGAGGGGAAGGGAGCGAGAGGCTTGTATCCCCTGTGGAACTGGGAGGATTTTTTGTGGAAGAAAGACATGGGGACAATGCTACCACTGGGAGCAGAAGGGCCTTGGGAGTACAAATAGAATTATTGTATAGATGGATATCTTTCCTGACTTGTCCTTACTAGGTGAGGGGATAGAAGCCTTCTTGAGAATAAGGAGATACCATCATGCTGAATATTTTATTCAGCTTTGTTTCTTTTCCTCTTTTACTAGGGTCTTTAAAAGCAAAATTGTGCCTCCTTTCATCACTGACCATCTGACAGAACTAGTTTCTATTTCTGATGCCCTTAGACCTCTGGCAGGCAGTTACAGAGGTACAGTCCCTGCAGCTCAGCCTCAGAGAAACCATTTCATGTGCTCTGGGTGCATCTCAGTACTTGTGTGCTGACATCCTGAGGTGGAGGTGGACAGACACAAACAGCATGGCAGGAAGTATTCTAAACAATCCTAGCCCAGCATCAGCCTCTAGAAGGCTGGGAGGCATTGTGACACCATCTGCAAATGTTGTTCTGCCTCCTCTGCTGTCCTTGATGATTCTCTCAGGCTCTGGAGAGTGAGCAAACTGCCCTCTTGCAACATATGTGAGCACTGATGTGCCACAAGGCTGGCAGATGGAGCAGTGCTGTGCTCCCTGCTGTTTCTGAAAGAAGCCCTGAAGGAGCAGTACCCCATCCAGATGTTTGAGCCGGGCTGCTCAGCAGCTTCTTTTTGAGCTGTTTGCCCTCCCTGGTGTATGGAAAGGAAAACAAGATCCTTGCGATCACGGCTGTAAGAGTACACTTTAGAGTACTGCAGCCTCTGAAGATGGAAAGGTGTAGCCAATATGGCCCATATCCCATGGGCTGCCCTTCACTGAACTGCTGAGTGAAACCAATCCACTGAGACTGGTTCTGGACTTGCTGGTGTAGATATCCGTGCATGCTTGAGGAACAGCCCCCCAGACCAACAGCTTCCTTGGCTGTCAGGAGGTGCTTCACCCAGCAAAGCCTTCAGCACAGTAGCAACGAGAGGGGCAATGCTTCAACAAGCAAGAGCACCAGCATGTAATGATGTATCCCCCAGACCTATGATATTGGCCTGGCATGACTTTTGAATCTTTTGACTTTGTTAGGCTTTGACTGGCACCTCATTAAAACCCAGCTATTTCTCTAAGAAGAATTTCCTGGTAATGCACATGAAACCTCTCTCTCTCACACACACACACACATACATAAACAAATATAGTTGTATATGTAAAAATACATTCATATATGTATATGTATGCATACACACTTACATGCTGATATATACATTTATTGATGGGTAGAGTTATGTGTGTCTGACCAGGTGCTGCTTCTGGCAGAATTTTCTCCATGTTTTTTGGATGCAGAAACTGAGCCCACAGGCTGTGGTGATTGTATACCCTGGGCACTACTTAGGATGGGTAGAACAGCACCTTGTTTCACAGGAAAACATCAGCAATCCGAGTCACCCACAGCTTAATCCTCTTCAAATAAAGACCGACCTGTTTTCAGCCTCCTCTGAGCAGGGTTGGGAGGAGCATTTCTAGGTGACCTTCCGTTGCCAGCAGAAGTCTTAATTCTCCACTGTTGAAACTCACACCATCATTTTGTGCTCCTGTAAAGCTGGTGAAAATGCTTCTATCGTTCATACACCTCTTTTGCTAGTATTTGCATATCACAGTAAAAGGTAAGAGGGTGTAGAACAAATTGATTTAATTTTCTTTTGTGGAAAATACTGACGAGTCCAATGGGATTTTTTGTATGAGTGTGTTTCTTTGGGTCGGGCCCAGGCAACCTGGCAATGAAAACACTCAGTCTAAATATATGCTCAGCAACTGAGCAAAGATGGAATGGATTTGGTGCTGCTTGGCTACAAATTATAATGACTGATTATTGCTAGTGCCTTTGCATGTTTGTTTTCAATCAGATTGACATCGTAAAGCCTTATTTACTTTTTCTCAAAAGTCTGTTTTCATTTGCCTTTCACTTCTCATTTGCAGCCGTTATGGGTTTGCATTTAGGCTCCTCATCTGTCTGCCTGTGATATGTAATGATCTTCAGTGATTTTTCCTGCTCTTTGCCCTGAATTGTTGACTGTCTGTAAAACAGCCCATTTGGAATAACCTCTGGAAATTGCTGTACCGCTCTTCACTAGGAGAGCCCTAGAGGCAAGATCAGTGAGAGGCCTGAGTGAAAGAACACTGCTGCATAACCTAATGTCAGTCTGCATCAGTCCATCAATGTGACAGAAGGCAAAAGAAAAAGAAGGGAGAACATGTAAATAAGTGCTGTGAGATCCAACCATGCCGTTTTTCTTCCACATGAGAGCTTGGTCCAGGACTGGCTTCTCTGTTACTTTGTACCTTGCTACCAAATGATAACCTGGGCTCTCGGTGAGGTGATGGGCCCCTGTTCTCCCTTTCAAACACCTGAGCTTGTTGGCAGTGCCATCCTGAGTTAGTTGGCACAGCTGGATGTGTGCTTTAAAGCCTGGGAGTGGCTGTCATGTGTGTGAATGACTTGCTGTGTGGCAAGCATGGAAGGAGAACCATGAGTGCTGATGGACCCCATCCCATGTTTGCACCTTTGAAGGGACAGCAGAAATTTCCTGGGAAAGAACAGCAGAGAGACCTGCAGAGCAGCCCACTTTGCTGCAGCATGAGTGTTCATGAGATAACAACCCAGTTCCTTGCTTCATCCTGTCTCTTCCCCAGCCTTCCAGTAACATTTATTTGAGAATTAGTTGCTTTGTCACCACCATGCCATCACTACGAAAGTAGAGTAAGGATCTGTCAAACAGTGAGATATCATGACAGAGCAGCACAGAAACTGCAGGCAAATTCCATGTCCTCTAGCGATTGCTACAGATTTCAATGTATGGAGATGGTGTTTGTGAAAGGCACAGTACAAAAGACTTCAAAACTGTTTAACTAGTAGCTGGTATTTTTCAGGTGCACATCAAGATCTAAGCACTTAGAATCTCTTCCTAATAGCCCCAAAAGTCTGCCTTATAATGAGAAACCTGGAATCCCTATTGCCTGGCACACTAGAGTCCGAGTTGAAAAGGACTAAGGGACAAACTAACACTGACAGCCAGGTAGAGAGCATTGATCCCCTTGAATTGCTGTTCTCCTGATTCTGGGATCCTAAGAATCCCATTTAGGAATCTCAAAAAGTGTCAAGGGAGATTTTGGTTTCTACACCCTTATAACAGTCAAGAAGCGTGTGTTAAAGCTTACAAGTTGCCTCCAGAGTAATTTTGGGACTGTAAGAAACTGAGCAGATCTGCATCAGCTGGAAGGCCCAGGGAAAAAATGGAGACTGTGCTTGTTTTTTAACTTTCTTTTGAAGCTTTTGTAAATGAAAAATCTGGTGAGAGGAGGAAAAAACTTATGGAGTCCATATATATTTGTTGCTTTGTTGTCAGCAGTTAAGTGAGTTAGCATGGCTTACATTGGTTTCTAGGCTTAAGAGGAGAGCAGAAGAAGGAAGGAAAGCATGATACAGAAAACATGACATAAGCTTGTTTATCGATCTGGATGAAAGACAGCAGGCTCTCAAGAGACTTCAGATGAAGCGTACATTACTGGCTTTCCATCCCAGCACCCAACACTTACCTAGACTCTTCCCTGGCAGGCTGCTTCTCCCAGCTCCCTTGAGCTGCCGCATTGGCATTGCCCCACTCCTGCATTCCATCAGCTGGTGCAGCCTTTGGATTTGTTAGTGTTTTTAGTACATGTCACCAGAATTGAGGTTAATGGCAGAATTCCTGTCTTACAGCTTGCTTATCATCACAGTACCTAGGCATTTACCAAGACAGAGGTCAATTCATTACGTGCAGCTTCAAAAATATTCTGATATTTTCTATACTTACACCTGAGTCCATTTCCAGACACAGCATAAATTGCCCAGTTACTCCTATCTCCAGAATTATTTATCCCAGTTGCTTGTGCTGCGGTAAACAAAATGCTGTACAATATCCACCCTGATCAGAGTTGTTAGGATTCAAATGGTTAGCTGAGGATGTGCCCAACTCATTTACCTGCCGTGCCAAACCTGAGCCGCTGTTTTCCGAGGTGGTTGTACCACAGAGTCATAAAAGTTATGAGTGGAGATATCCTGTTCTGTTATCTGGTCTTCTTTTTGCAGGAAATTCTCAGCAGGATGTTTTCCTAACAAAACTATTCTAGTATTTAGTACAATCTCTTTCAAAAGTGCCTGCATGACAGAATTTGCCAGCTATGTCAAGGTAAAGTCACATTTCAGAGGGGCACAGTGACCGCCGGGGCGGAGAGTCAGCATTCAGTGTCTGCTTTGGCAGTGCTTTCTCTTAGGCTTTCTTTGATGTGTGTTGTCTATGAGCTGGCCAGGTCTGCCATGGGCTTTTTCATTCCTTCTTCAAACATCACAGTTGTCAGATCTGCTCTGGAAAATCAGGTGTTCCTACATGTCTTATTTAGACATATTAGATGTAAGCTGGGTATAATATCAATGGGAAAAAAAAAAATCCTTCATGGTGGTGCCACTGACTTCATTCAAACTCACAGCCGAGCCTGCAGGTTGTGTTGAAATGCACGTGTTTGAAATCAGAATGCCACATCCCAAACAGCACTCAGTGTTTCCACTTCCCACGCAGGCCACGGAGGGTGATGGCTCATAGCATCTGACGGATTTGAGATCTGTTTTTCCTACAGTTTTGCCCACCAAATCACAACCATGCACAGGACGGTGCTTTCATCGCAGGGAATGGCACTGTTGTGATAACTTCTGTGACACTGCAGGGGCATTTCCCACCAAAGCAGAGGGGCAAAAATACATGAAATGTGTGACTTATACAGTGAATCAATTGTGCTGTCCATGCGGACAGGATCACCTTGGTGCCAACCATTCATCCCTTTAAACTGTGTTTATGGCAGCTAAGGGAGAAAAGACAAGGTGGATTGTAAGAAGGTGGTTTGTTTTTAAGCCTGTTTGGTGTTGTTTAGCTGTCTCATGCTGTTTAAATACAGGTGTGTGTGTGTATGGAGGGGTTGTGGCAGCTTAGCCGCAGCTAACAGCCAAATTCAACACTGGAATTTGAGACTAAGAGAGGTTTTGGTATTTTTTTTTTGATTCTGTAAAGTGAATTTAGTGCTGGTGAAAAGTATGCACAGATGTCCTGGAGACTGAAGCTGTTTGTAGTGGTTATGTCCTGACAGGGCAAACCATCCCCTTTCCCAGCTCTGTCAACTTCATCTCTGAGCTGGAGAGACCCTCTACAGGGATTTTGGATGCTGTGGTCCCTTCCATCCCTGGCTGCCACTGACAAGGAGACAGTGGAAGGCAAAGGAAGTGTTATGTGGTGGGAAGACAGGATTTATCCTTAGCTGCCACTGGTTAGAGCAATGCACTGGGAGAAAATCTGGTGACGTGACTGATGTGCTGCACCAGGGCTTGGGTGAGCTGCAGGGAGGAGAGCACAGTTTGATCTGCTCTGGAATCTGTTTCTCAACCAACCTTATGCCTAGTGAAAATCAGGCAATGTCAGCAAAAAAGAAAAAAAAAAACAAACCAGTGAATCAGCTTTAAAACTCGTGATTTACAGTAGAAAGCCAGGAAATGCAGAAAAATATCATATCAAGAGATACTGACGATCAAGTATGTTGCCATTTGTACAATGTTGTTCCTTTCCTGTGATTAGGAGGCCAACTTAATATATTAGTTTGCTCTGTTTTGTTTTTTTTTTGTACAAAATAACAACTCTTGCTTAGTACAGACTGAAACACTTTTTTAAAGGAAATATTTCCTATTTTAGTTATTTAAGTTGAAACAGGAGACTTTTGACCTTTATTGTCATGGTATTGACATAGCATGATAGGAAGCATGTGCTACTATTGAGGGTAATTGAAGACAATTTAAAAAAATACTAACATATAACAAAATCAAAAGGATGAAATAAAAATGCCTACAACTTTTTTTTTCTTTTTATGATGCAGGATTCATTGTGGGGAGAAACTAAAAAAAAAATCCAAACTATTTCCTGCAAGTCAAAAATCAAAAAGTTGGTGTTCCAGGTGAAATGAAAGGTCTGCAATTATCCTTCCAATACTTGAAATAAAATTAAAATAAAATTAGAGATGACATGAAACCTCCACCATGTGGCAGAAACCAACTACCAAGGAGGCCCTGAGTATCTCTGTCACTAGTGCTGATCCTTACAAGGAGTCCTCTGAGAAAATAAGAGAAGGATAAAGTGAAAAATTAAGCCTGCTGCTATTCAGTCCAGTTCAGTGCAGTGTACCCTAAACACATGACCCAGTTCAGGTTAGCAAACTTACTGTCTAACTGGGCACTCTTCACACTGACTGGTTAGGGTGTCTGACTTAGCAGCCTCCTTCCTGGGGTCCTTCTGTAGCCCATGGAGAATCAGAGTTTTTTCTAGAAGGTGGCACTGAAAGTCACAGGATATTGCCTGTATCTCCTGCTGGACCAGTGTCTTCCTTGCTCTTTTCTGGCTTAAGTGGGAGGCCAGGAGGCCATCCTCCCACTGGTCCTTAGGTGGGGTCACTCCCTCTTTTCTTAGTGGCCTCTCTTGCTTGGGGATTTAAATAGGGACATGCTTAAAGGTCTCTGCAGATCAGATCCAAAATGCTCAGTTCAGTGTCAGATGAAGCCTTTGTCAGGCAAGCAAAGAATGAACACCTCACTTGCTGGTGGGGAGGCTTGGTGGGTGGCAGCACCATGGCTGGGAAGGGACAGGAGGAGGGAGAGCCAGCAGTGCTGAGAGGCGAGAATTTCAGTGCCCATTGCTGCCACTGGAAGCCGGAGGGATCAGAAGGAGGATGATGTGGTGCCTTACCCAGTAAGAGTAGCACATGTGTAAAGGAGGTGGCATGAGTTGTTGTCTTGGAAAAGACCCTGGTGAAGGTGAATTTCTGTGTACACTGAACTTGGAGGTGATATCCAGTGAGAGTGAACAAGTTACTGCGACTGCCCTTCTGGTTTATTTTTGTCTAGGGGAAGAGAAGTATTGTCTTTTGTGTGCAGTATGTTTATAACTCAATTTCCCTTCTGACTGATGCCTTGCTCCACGCTCTCTTGTCCTCCTCCATCTGGTTTCTATTGTAGTTTTAAATGAGGACGGTTTGGCTGTCTGGCAGAACAAGCGGGGTCTGTGTGACACCAGCTGCCCCTTCTAGCTTCTAAGCCTTCTAAGCTTCCAGCACAGTTTTAATGATAGGAGTGTCAAGATTGGACTCCCTCCCCCCGTACTCCTTTCTGTGCCTGCTGCAAATCCCCATCCAAGTCTGGTCTTCCCTTGGGAGAGACCCAGCCCTGTGATTTACATGCCCTGTAACTCTGACAGAGACCTGTTGTAAAGCACATGCCAGAGTCTGTACCTTCCTGCACTCAGCGTTGATCCCAGCCTCGGTTTATCAGGAGCCACATCTGAAATAATCCTACCAGCTCAGAAACTCCTGGAAGTGGGAGAGAGCTGCTCACTGCTGCTCTAACCTCACCACCCCCAAGAGCCCAAAAGACTAAGCTTTGTAGGAGATCAGAGCTGCTCAGGAATGCCAGAGCTACAGGTTCTGCTCAAAGAAAACATTTATTGTGCTCCAGTTCCATACAAGCACCACATTTAGGGGCTTGATTTGCAGGAAGCTGATGCAGTCCCTTCACCTCCAGGGATCTGAGGTCAAAGTCTGTAATTTTCAGTTGCAAGTGAAAAGTGTCCTATATGGGATTTTTTTCTGGCATCACAAAACCGCTACAAATTTTGACATATCTGGCTATTTCTTTTCCTATGAGCCAAAGACCCGGTGTGGCAGAAAATCTTGTACATGATGAGTGAAGGGCACTGGCAGAGAGATGTAAGGAGCCCAGGGCTGGAAAAGCAAGAAAAGTGCAGGGCTGCAGTAAAAGATACTGGCAGAGCTCCGTGCATATTGTCTATCTGCAATCTATAGGTCATCTTTACTGTGGAGTTTTCACCCACTTTTAAAAATGGGTTGAATTTTATACATTTACTACAGATTGTTCCCCTCAGGCCCCTGTTTTTTGCAGTCCTCAACATACGGATGTAGCCTTCTCTGGTTTCTGTATAGGGGGTTTGCTTACCTGCCTGAGGCCTCTTGACCTAATTTACTCCAAGGAAACTCAGAACTCAGCCAAAAAAATGGTGTGATTTAATAGGTCTTAGTTCCAAGAGGTCAAATTAGTCACAACAAACATCAGTATCTGCATTTTTAGTTGGTTTTCTTATTCATAACACTGAGGTTTTAAAAAGTATCTAATAAAGGATGCTTTGTGCATGGACCCCATTTTTTGGCAGCCAGGCACCATCATATGAGGCTTGTCTCCATGAAAGACTGTTAACCTTTAAACAAACCTTGTCACGTGGCTGTCGTGATCAAATATGTTTTCCGTTCAATTAATTCTTCTTTTTTTCAGGTTTCATGGATTTCAATGGTTTCCATTCTCTCGCCCGAATAGATCTGAGGTGGACACGGATCTGCCTAATTTTCATTTTTTCTGGTTACGTGTCATTTATTCTGAGACCCTTACCAAGAAGGAAATCTTACTATGCCATGTATGCATAGCTTCTACCATAAAGATGTTAAAGCCTGATTTTCCAGAAATGGAGATGAGGCCTGAAGTAATTTGTCTTTCCTCTTTTTTTTATTTTTAGCATTCTCATCATCATATGATCTGAGTTCCCTACTGCAGTTCCAGATAATCAGGACTTACTCAGAGATAGGAAGGTCCTCTTTTTTTGATGTGTCACTTGGACTTTTCTTGGCAGGATATTAAGGAAATTTCATACTTCTCTTTTTTGCTCTGTCTCCTTCCACACCATTTAGTCTGCATAGGAAGAAGGTGTTGCATGCACTGAAAGGAATGCTTCCTTGGTTCTTTCCTTTCTGGAAGGCACTGATGCACCTTCTCCTCAAAACTCCTTGAGGAGACAATACCATAACTCTGTGACTGTTGTGGACAAAGCTTTGACTCTGTAGACTTCACCTGTTCTCTTGGCAAGTTCATGGTTTCATGAACACTGTTGTAGGCTTAGGACCTCTGCCATGAGCTCCACCCAACAACTTGAGAGTCTTGAAAATCAGCACAAGGGCTTTGAGTGTGACACAGCATGACCAATGTACCTGCATTATGAGTCCCTGCTCAAAAAACCCACAAAGTGAATTTTTCCCTGTTGTTTTGGAGAAGCTCCTTTGACTGAGAAGAATAAGTCTGTTTGGACCTTTCAGGCTTCCAAGTAATCACTGGGACTTTGTGTACTCCCACATTTGTGTTGGCCAAAAGACAAGAGAAGAGACACACAAAAGGACTTCTTCTTTACTTCCCTCAGTAAGTCAGAAGGCAGAAGGGCAGCACTTCCCTCACTGACTGGCTCAGCAATAGCATGTAACTGAGGTGGGTGCCAGCTTGGAGCTGTTCTCACCAGAGCCTGTGCCCTGCACTGCTTGGTAGGGACAGGTCCACCCATGAGCTGGCTCTGGCCTCAGTGGCTCCCATGAGAAATACAATAATGTAGCAACTGTTTTTTGTTCAGGCTGTTGTTGGAGTGCTGTCTTTGGATGCCATCTGATGAAGCACATGTTAATATGTCATTATAGTCCTGAACTCTGAGCAGAACTCAGGGAAGGTCCAGCCACAGGCATTGTCTTTGGGGTGTCACAAAGATGCAGTAATTGCTATGCCTGGCTTTCCACTCAAATCTATGGCTTAGTCGGTTTTCTTCCATACAGCTTTTGAAATGTGCAGTGCAGCAGAGTCAGCATTACAGCAGGGAACTTTTGACTTGTGCATTTACTGACTTTAGTGCCTATGGCTGTGTGAAGCATTGCATTAAATACACAGTAGTTTCTAGCACCTAATAAGGAAGGGCTTTCTTACTGTTATTGTTATAGCTTGGGTTGTTATAGTACTGGGGACAGGGAGGCTTGATCTGACCAAGAGAATGGGGGGTTCTTATACCTATATAATGGGGAAAAAATAAACATATACTTTGGGTCCAAGCCTGGATGTAAATGTTGTGCCTCAGGCTCCTCTCAGCTTTAAGACTGGTTAAGTCTTTGTCTAGTTATGCTGATGGAGTTCTTTTGAAGCCGATGTCAGGTTTTGTCAGTGTGCAGATCTAGTCAATATTTGAACTTTATACCCCCTCAGTGGGATTTATGAGCACTAAACTGTGGGTATGTAGGCTTATATGGAAGTGCGAATGCTCCTCTGATTTTTATCCAAGCCAATGAGACCTTTTGGCACAATTCAGCAAGGCTGGAGCTCTGTATTGGGAAGGGCGTAGGTTCCCAGGACCTCATGCTTTACCGCATGCTTTCAATTAGAATGAAAGAGCTTCTTTTATTTTATTTTTGAAGAAAAAGAAAAAAGAAGAGAGGGAAACCCTACCTTTCTTTCCACTGTTACTGTGACTTCAGGGTCAGTCATTGTCACATGTCAGTGAGCGTTGCATGGCACAAGCACAGTGTATCCTCACGGCCACTTTGCAGGGGTTATTTTTGGTTTGCCCTGTACTTCTCCCATTGCTATACCCTTCCGTGCATCCACAGAGAGCCTCTGCTGTTTTTTCATGGAACAGTCTCCTCTGTGGTGACTTGTAGAAGCTGTCAGCATGTATTCATTGGACATCTTGCTTTGCTTTCCTCTTGTAGTCCCTTACGTGCTGAAGAGCTGTGCAGAGTTCATTGAGACTCATGGCATTGTGGATGGGATCTACCGCCTCTCGGGAGTGACATCCAACATACAGAAGTTGAGGTAAGGGCCATGTGTGTGAGTGTCAGAGGGATTCAGGAACGTTGCTCAGTACCTATTTGGTGTTAGTCCCTCAGGTACAGACTGTGGCCAACAGAGCTCCACGCTGATGCAGAAGATAAACTGTCTTTGAAGTTGGTAACAGGGAAAGACAACATTTTAGGCATTAGCTCAAAAAACCTGTATCTCCCTCTGCATTTATCAGTGGGAAAGGCATGGAGGGTCTCAGCACAAACGCGGAGTTGCTCTCTCTCGCTTTGAGACAAAGCAATCTCTTTATATCAGTTTGAGGTCCACTCCCTATGTTAGGGATAATGGAGACTAATTGAAACCTCAGGGCCTGAACTTGGGACACAATCTGGGCCAGTCTGCAGAGACATCTCTGCTCTGCCATTTGTTTTTTCTCTAGCTGTAAATGAGTACTTAGGGTGGAGTACTGGCCTGCTACAGCTCTTATTCACCCATATTGTTATGCTTCCATATTGTTTCAGACAAGAGTTTGTTTCTGACCAATGCCCAGATCTGACAAGGGAAATTTACCTCCAGGACATCCACTGCGTGGGGTCACTCTGCAAGCTGTACTTCAGAGAACTGCCCAACCCTCTCCTCACTTATGAGCTCTACAAGAAATTCACGGTGAGACCCTTGGCTGTTCTTGTGCCTCTCCAGCAGTATGGATGTGCTGCAGATTCCTCCATGACAGCTGTTTGGGATTCACTCCAGTGTCCTGGCTTCTGGTGCATCTATCCATATAAACACTTCTCAGTGCTTTTCCCTTCTCATCTCGTGTTGGCTCTCTTTCCCTGTCCTTGTTTCTTTTCACCATTTCATGTTTATTTCTCTCAGTTTGTGTGCTGTTTCCTCCCCTTCCTCTTGCTCATTTTTTCACTGCATTGCTTCCCCGCTACCTCTCTTTCTCCCCACTATGCACCTCCTCCCAGCACTACTAACTCTCTTTCTTTTCCTCATTACTGTCCATCACTGAGAGTCTTCTGGGTCACCTGGGGCTTGTGATCATAATCACAGGGGTGTGGTTTCCTTGTCCCTGTCCCTCCAACTGTCCCTGACACCTGCACAAACTGATTGCCCAGCCCCTGTGTAAAGCATCAACTTTTCTGCGTCTGTCACATTTTTCATACTGTTTGTAGGACTGCAAATGATGATCATGGTTATGCCAGATATGGCGTATCAGCTCCATCATGATCACGTTATAAATACAAACGGCAGAGGAAAGTGGCAACTGGCCAAGCAGAAATCTCTAACTTTGTTTACAGAGATTACAATTCAAAGAGTAGTTACTTGATTTGGAAAACAGCCATAGATTATATGTGGATACAGTTGGAGCTTGGGAGCAGACTGCGGGGGAGAAGAAATATAAGACCACAAAGCCTGAATTTTTAAGAGACTTGGCTAATTTTGATGACAGATAATATTTTATTAAAAGGTGGCACAGCAAGCTATGCTTGTTATTAACGCTTCCTGTTTCTTAGGGCTCTAAATCCACGTTCAGTTTTTTATGACACCAACAAATTTAAATCCCGTCACTGAGGCTGAAATCTTGCGTGCTGAAGGTATGCACTTCCAGCTAAAAGAATTCACCAGCTTCTTAAGATAACGGGGGTGGGGGATGGGAAAGATTGTTTTCTCAGTGTTAGAAACATCCGTCCTTTGTTAAGAATTTCTGTCATCCTACCCTTTCCCATTTTCTGGGAGGAAGAGGTGACAGCCATTGCCAAAAATGTCAGATGTTGCAGAGAAGTTCTGCAAAATCAGGTGTTGCTGTCTGAGTTGCCACTATCCTGAATCAAGCACTTCCAAGTGACACTTCTGTGGTACAGGAGGCACTGAGAGAGATCCGCGGGGTCCTCACATGGAGATGCTCTCCAAAGACCCACTGTTGCCTGCTCTGGGAAGAGGCATCAGTGCAAGGGGTGCTTGCTGTGGGGCAAAGCCAGACAGGACCAGTCGAGGAAGAACTTGCTGTGAGAAGTCAGGTGGCTGTTAGGGACAGAGCTGTGCTGGCGATCATGGGGTGGGGAGTGGCTCACTGTGCTGCCTGACAGACATGCAATAATGTTAGGTGTCTTGCTGTTCCAATGCCAAATTTTAAGTAAGATTGGTCTTTGTTTCAAGGTGATGTATAGTCAAATCTTCAGGGAAAATCCTGAGCAGATTTGAGAAATTGACCTGTATCCTCAGGATATAAGGATTCTGAGGATATAGGGTAGGATTGCTGGAGACAGTCAGGATGAATAGGATCTTGAAAATACAGGGTATCATTCAACCGTTCACTATAACTGATGAGTCTCATTCTTGTTGAAGCTATTTGGCTGGTGTCTTCCTGGCTATCACTACTGATTTATGAAAGAAAAAATGCTCTAAAGGAAACATGGAGATTTAGATGGAAACTTTTTTTAGGAAAGAATGTTTGCTGAAAAGTGCAGTTTTGGGATGATGACTTGCAGATTTTCAGTAGATACATTTGGTAAATAGCTTTATTCAAAAACAAAAGGGAAAACATTTCTGTAACTGTCTGAGTGTTTCTTTTACAAGTATTTTCTAAAGGAAATGTTTCAACATTACATCAACACATCTAACTTACATAAAATGTCTTTCAGAAAAGGGTTAAATAGTTCCAAATTTAAATTATAATTTCTCTAACTAATGTTTGCTGCTTTTGGTCAACCTTGAACAGTTTTTCTAAAATCTTATGGCAGCTCCGCAAAATGTTATCACTTTGGGTTGACCTAAAAGTTTTTTTTTTAAATCTCTGGCTTTTCAGTTTGTCCACTTATCCACAAAATCTATTATTCATGTAAGCCTGCTCAGTAGGGATTTATAATTGGTAACCCAGCTGACAGGAAGCACAGTCAGATACAAGGAGGAAAGAAAGAAAAAAGAACAATTCCCCAAGGAGCAGAAAACCCACTAGGAGTGTGTGTGTGTGTGCGTGGGGTGTCTGAACAGGGAACAGTGGCAGCTGAGTGCTGGTAGGAATAAAGATCACATGCTAATCTCAGCCTGACTCAGCCAGAGCTGTCTCTGAGTTGGGATAGGCTGCACTTTGAGTCACCAGAGTGATTCAGAAATTTCTGTCTAAGGAAAGTTAAATTCTTAATGACTAGGGAGGGGTTGGCCTTTTGGTGATCACTACGTCAAGTTCACAGGTGTAACATCCTGGTCATGACCTCACTGGCTATAAATTTTTGCCAGATGATTGCCATCTTGTATCCTAGTGATGGATGCTTGTTTCTCAGGACAGATAAGTTGACTCTGCTTGGCTTGTTCTAGCCTGGGCATAGAGGGACCAAGTACTCCCTCAGAGCAAACCAGCTCCAGGAGGCCAAGCCTACCTTCTCCCTCTGGACTTTATTCCACTTGTTAACCAGGGTTTATGAATTGTGCACTCCCGGAATCACCGGTGGAGTAAAAAAAAATCCTAAATGGCATAAATTCATACCATGATGAACAGATACGCAATAAATGCAATTACTGGTTCTTTCTTGAATTCTGTATTCTGCTGCTGTAATCCACAGTTTTGGAGGGCTCCTCAGATTTCAAAGGCACAGCTTGTATGGGTCAGACATGTGGCGCGGAGGACTGAACGGGTCGTGACCTCAGAGAAACTGGTATTCACTTGCTGTCTAATCATTAGGTCTTTGAGACCTGGAAGATTGAATATAGGAATGAAAATGCACAATGCACACCGGAGGAGAAAATACTGTGTACGATCTCGTTGAAATCTAATGCTTTAGGTGCACCAGTTAAAGTTTATATTTCCTTGTCCATCTTTGGACAAGGCTATTCAGCTGGAAATATTGTATTAAGATTACAAGAGCTCTTATACTTGGGATTTCCGGGCTTTTCTTTTTCTTTCTTTTTTAAAGAGCTGTAGCTATGTGTAAAAAGCACTAGAAGGAGTTAACCTGCCTTTAATTTGGGCAAAGAAAATACATGTGCATCTCATATGTACCTAACTAGTGAGCTCTCTTGTTTTGATCTGCCATCACTTCTCTGGTCTTGAAACGGGCAATGTTTGGTTTGCTGGTGGTTGTAGATGGGAAGCGGTGTGCAGGGAAAAGGGCAGTGACAAAACCAGCGGCGGTAGCATCATCATGGTGAGTGCTGGAGTGACTGCTGCAAGAAGATGCTTCTCTAGTGGTGGCTGGTGATTTCAGGTTGATGGTGTTTAAGTGACGGGTGGCTTGGGAAGGGTTGTTTCCTTCCTTTCCTTCCCTGGCACTGCTGACATCTGTCTGGAGGCACAGCTTGTGCTGGCAGCGTGGGTCGCAGCATCTTCCTTTGAACTCGCTCCAAACTGCAGTGGCAGTAGGGTGGGTAGGAGGTTCCCAGACAGTCATGCACTGTTTGAACTCCTTGGTGGCTTGTCCTCCCCCAGCACAAATATTGAAAGGGAATAGCTGAACAGATGAATACCAATGCAGTGAACTCCTAGGAATGCTGACGAAAGTTTATCATGGCTCTCTAAGCTCTTGGTCTGTTGAGATTTGCTCAAGACTGAGATGTATAACCTTGATTCTATCTAACCCTGAGTGTAAGAATTTATTAATCTGCCAGACAGGGATTCTGCTAAGGCTTCTTCCATCATAAAAAATGCAAACCCACACAAACAATTGCCTCAGCTATGTTCTTATGACAGTCAAAATATTGCTTATTTTGAAGACTATAGAACATGTATATCCAAGATGTTCTCATAACACAGAGCTTGAAAAACCTGTTTTATTTTTAACAGTTTATTTTGGGGCGTGTCATTGCTTTTTACTTTTTCCATTATTTTCACTTCTCTCTTTCCCCTCTCTTTCTCTTTCACCCATCACTGCCCAAGTTTAAAAAAGGGAAAAAAACCAAAAACATAGCCCACAAAAAGCCAAGCAAAACTGAGACAATCCAACAGAAGCCAAAAAACCCCCTGTAATTCATAATTGAACGTCTAAGTCCTTAAATGCCCCTCTCCAATAAATACTGACCACCATGCCTGAACGTCTGGGGATGGTGTGATGAAACATGGAATAACAGTTCAGGAAATCTCTGCTGTGATGGGGACACAAAGAAACTTCTTCTTCCAGCAGCTCTGTAGGGTAACAAGAGAGCATTCCCTCTGAGACAGGGTGTCTCATGTGACCCTTCTTATCCCTCTTCCTTTTCCCCTGAGTCCATTGCCAGGGTGTACTGTTCCCTTGTATCCCTGCAGGAAGCAGTATCACGCTTCCCTGAGGACGAGCAGCTGGCACGAATTCAAAATGTCATCCAGGAGCTCCCACCATCACATTACAGGTAAGAATGTGTCTGCAGAGGTGCTGAGGATCAGCGTGGTGACCTTCACCCTCATCAGGGAATATTGCCCAAAATAGCTCTGGGATTCATTTCCAGAAATCAATTTCCAAAAGCTGACTCACCATTTCCAAATCTGGCAACAATTTATCCGGCATTTAAATATCATTGAACAAACCCTTGTTAGAGACAGAACAACTCCCTGCTGCATTCTTATCATCCTCCTTCCCCAGGTGTGACCCCTGTGGCACCTTTGGCCAGTGTCCTGGGTGTGGTAAGGAGAAGATGATGTGCTGGAGGTGCTTGAGCAAGAGATAAGAACCTTTGCAGCATCCCACTCCCTCTTCCACCCATCTCCCATCTCCTTTGCTCCCATCATGCTGAGGACAGTTTGGTTCATGCCCCATCCCAGGCCACCCCAGAGCACAGCTGTTCAGGTGTTCGCTGCCATCCCTTGCAAATGCTGGTGCTGTCTATCCTCTGCCCCATGGGGTCTGTTGTGCCATTGCAGAATCTTGGGGAGGTGACAGGGCTGGCTCTGAACCTTCCTGTCCCAACAGGCAGGCACTGGTAACGTGACACATTTTTCTTTCTTTGTGTGAAACCACTGCAGAACGTTGGAATACCTGATCAAGCACCTGACTCACCTGGCCTCCTTCAGCAACATGACCAACATGCACACCAGAAACCTGGCCTTGGTGTGGGCTCCAAATCTCCTCAGGTACAGTAGAGATTCCTCTAATCCAGAGCACCATGCTGAGCTCCAAGGGGAGCACCAGCATCTGAGCCTGAAGACCCATCACCTGAGGGAAATGCAGACAGGGAAAAGCTGAACAACTAAAGGGCAGAGCAGAGCAAACAGCTTTTCTTCCAGGTTGAATAATCTCAGGTTTTACTTCCAGCATCCAAGAAAGCTTGTGGGTTTGTGTGTTTCTTATTAAAAAAAAAAAAGTTGTTATTTGCAAGTTGAGCATAGATTTGAAAATGAGGAGTTTACTCATCACTTGGGAATGTTAATGACATTTTTGATGGTGCCAGTGCTTCTGCAGCAGGGCAGTGAGAGACAGCAAGGATCAGAAGGGAGAGAAACAGGGCAATAATACTACAGACCTGTTCCCAGATCTGCTTGTGCAAAAGTGAGATGAGCTTGCTGGGCTTGAAATGGCAGCCAGTGTCAGATCTCAAGACCACCAGCTAGTTTTTCATGTTTGTTATGCCTGGCACTCTGCTGTGAAGAAGCCTGGATTAGTTGCAGGCAGAGGTTTGGCTGCTATGTTGTAGAGCTAAGCAGAACAAGGAAAAATAGCATCTGGGAAATAAAAATTAAATATTTTGTATCTTGTCAAAATTCCCTTTCTGTCCATCCAATACCCCTGCATTTAGAGGAATGAACTATGCAGGGAGAGTCCAGGACTGCAGCAGGGCAGGAGAGGGGTGATGGCAGAGCTGGTGGAGGGAGCCCTGGGCTGGCAGAGAACATGGGCTAGAGAGGTACAGGCCTGAAAAGCATTCTCTTAAGAGTTATCTCACCCTTCTAAATCACAAAAATGGCAGAGCAGGCTCTGAAAATGAATCAATACTGATTATTGAATATCGTAAAGTGGGCCTTCACTACTGAGACACTTTCATTCAAGCATCTGTCCTTGTCAAAAAAAAAAAAGAAGTCTGTTTCCCTTTGCAATCTTTCATAAGTAGAAGTCCCAGGGAGGAAAAGAAAGGAGCAAGCAATGCAACTGCAGTCTCCTTACAGGGTTATCCTCTTGGCAATGCCCCAAGCTGTTATCTAACACACCAGTCATTAACTTTACAAAGGATCCATTGCCCAAAGATAATTTCTTCAGCAACACTTTGGCATGTCAAGATAAGGAATGTTTCTTTGCTGAGAGCAAGACTGAGAATGTGGGAGCACAGGGGGGGCAGAGAGGAGACTATTGGGACACACAGCAAAGTGTTGAAGAAATTGGCATGGGGAAGACCTGAGCAGGGTCTAAGGGATTTCACTGAGAGATGATTGAAGCACTGAGTAGGGATCTAGAGGCAGCATTTGAAGGCTCCTGTGTTGTCTTTCAGGCCCAGCCACAAAATAGCTAAAATAGGAAAAAGGAGAGAGAAGAATGGAGCTTGAGAGTCACAGTTTTACCTGCTGAAGAATGTGAAAGCCAAGTAGGGAAAATAACACATTCAGGAAAGGAAGTAACAGAGGTGGCAAAGAAAACAGGGAAAATAATTTTTTAAAGAGTGAAAAGGCAAAGAAAGGATGAGGGCCTGTGAGGGAAGGAGAGCAAGAGGTACAGCAAGAGTGGGGAAATCATCCCTGTTGCCTTGCTTGCAGGAAGAAATCTGGTCTGTCCTTGCCAGGGGCTGTGTGTGGCAATGCTCACTATTGGTACACCTCTTTCCTCATGCAGGTCAAAGGAGATTGAGGCAGTGGGCTGCAATGGGGATGCAGCTTTCCTAGAGGTGCGAGTGCAGCAACTGGTGATCGAGTTCATCCTGAACCACGTGGATCAGATCTTCAACAACAACAGGAAAGCCAGCTCTGCAGAGAACATTGGTAGAAACCTCCCTGAGCCACTTCCCGTGTCACTCGCTATGCAGTTCACCTCTCCCTTCAACTAATATTACAAGCACAGTAACCCTTGCTATCACCACAGACTTCCCCAAGGACACCTTGAGCTCAATACCTCATTACTCTTGTCTTCTTCATCCCTATCTTCAACATTTTCTTCTCCAATACTAGCCTCCTCCAATGTTTTCTCAGGTTGCCTTATGTCTCATCTTTTGTGTGATCTCACGTGGGTTAACCCTTTCCCCAAAAAGAAGACCACCTGACTGATTCTCAGCCTTGGTCTAAGCTTTCTGTCTAAGTCCATCAGCCACAGTCTCAGCTCTTCTCTCAGGTTCCCTCAGTTACAATTCCTCATACCAACAATACCTGCCCTGCAGCCACCATTTCCACCCAAGTCAGAAGTCACACTCCCAGGAAAAAAATTAATCTTGTGTTCCAAAAGCTTGTATCTTGTTCCTGAGAACATTTTATAAAAGAGATTTATTTTAATGTTCTCAGGAACAAGATATAAGTTTTTGGAACACAAGATTAATTTTTTTCCTGGGACATCAACAGTTTTCAGAGATGCTGATTTTGCTGTTTAGTGATGGTTTTGCTGGCAAAGACTGGGAAGTGAGAAGGCATGGATCCATAGTGACCTCACATAATTTCAGAAATAGCACCTTTTGGTTTTACACACTTGGAAGACTTGTGATACCTTCAGAACTTCATTCTCCTGGTTCCTGCACAATCCACCTTTCTGCTTTGCAGCCCTGTGTTAGCTCATTCTGCCCATCTTTACCTTAACATGGCTTTGCCACTGCCCCCATAAACAGACACCTTCAGTTCCCTGGGCTATCAGTGACACTGCTTTCTATGGCCCTGAAATGGATCAGAAAGTTAAAGTAATGCTGGTTTTTAGAACAATCCCCTGTCCTGGAACAAGACAAGAAGAAAGATGTGGAAGTGAGAGAAAGAGCTAGGCACCAAATTTGAATCAGGGACTGAACTGCTTCAAAACTGGGGGAGGGGAGGTGGGATAGAGGAAGGGAGTGAGAGAGGAGAAAAGGGAATGTGTGAATCCTGGTGGTTTTCAGAGACACCTCCTTCACACAGAAGTGTCTGCAGCAGAGGAAGCAAATCCACACAACACAGCCTTTGGCTGGCAAGCGTGGCCCCTGCTGGGAATGTACTCAGATGGATAAGGTTGCTGGGGAGCTGAAAGGCTTATCTGACAAAAAGCCTTTCTCCCTGCACGTGCCACTGCTTTCCCCCCTCCACGGGAGATGTTCCAGTCAAACAAACTCCTGAAGCTCTTGCTCTCGTCTCTCCTCACCCCAGGCTGGAATGTATTTTCTTGCTTTTCAGAGAGCGCATCAGTTGTGAAAAGTTTGACCCTCCCCTCGGCCTCCCTGCCAATGAAACTGGTGAGCCTAGAAGAAGCACAGGCACGGAGTCTGTCTGCATCCCACCCTGCTCGGAAGGAGAGGAGAGAGAACAGCTTGCCTGAAATTGTGCCAGTAATTGGGTCCCTCTTCCACACAGTTGTTGACCTTCCCGACAGCAAGTAAGTGCCAAGAGGAGTGTCAAGTGCAAACAAAAAAGTGCAGGTTCCCAGTGTGATTGGGAATGATCCTTTTGTTAACCACCGCACCTGCACTCACCCGAATCTACAGCCACTATCCAAAGAAAATTCTGTGTCCTTCTCAAAAGAGGCAGAGCTGCTCCTGAGAAATTTTGCAGCTGCTGGGTTCATAACTTCTCTAGTTCTCATCTCTCCATCAGGGCAGAACCTCACAGACCTCCTGCAGGAGGAGTGAATTGTCTTTGAATCCTTGTGCCAGCTCAGAATTTGACTAAACACGGGATGAGCGTGGAGCAGGTTGGGGCACAGCTCTCCTACGAGTTCCACCTGCTGGTGGCTGGTGCAGGGCACGCCTGGTGCCACTGACCTGCTCCAGCTTCTTCATTCTCCTGGTTCCTGTGCAATTTCAGCCGAGCAGGAAGGCTCATTTTCACTCCCAGCATGGAGAGATATTTATGTAGTGGCACCTATGCCAGCTATGTCTATGCCAGGAGAAGAGTCCGATTTCAGCTGAGGTTGCTGCAGTTGTTGGCACAGCTGCCCAGAATAAGTATTTATCTATTGGTCTATCTAACTGTTAATATATAGCCACTCTACTGCCTGGGTCTGATAGATTATAGCCTCTGCAGCAGGAGGCTCATTAATCCACTGACCCAGAAAGCACCAGAACAAAGATATTTATTGGCACTTGATATATTAAAGCAAAAAGGAGTCATCTAACAGAATACTGGCAAGAGGATAACCAGCTTAAGACAAAAGGATGTATTGCCCCTCTAGAGTGCCTTTTCCTTTCTCATTTGAAGGGAAAAGTCCTATCCCCAAGATATTAATCCCCTCTGTAGGACTGATTTGTACTTTCCTGAGTACTGATCAGAAAGAAAAGCAGAAATATGGGGATAGAAAGCCCAATGTGAGGTGCAAGACAGGGAGATAAGAGAATTCTTGCTCTGAAAGAGGGGAGATTGAAGGAGTCAGAATGAGTATGAAGGAAGTGAAACAGAACTTCATGAAGAAATGTGTATACAAGAAAAAAATTGCATTAGGACGAGCAGCTTCTTTCTGCATAAAGCTGGGATTTCCAAAGAGACACAGGGAACTGGTTTCCCAATTCCTCTGACAGTTATGAGAAATTAATTTGATTCCCTTAAGCCTCCTCCTGTTTGGTTAGTACATTATACTTTCATATGAATATATAACACCTGTGATTAAATTAATGTTGGCCTGAGAAGCATTAATAGCTAGTTTTCTTTAAGGAATCGTTTTATTTTTGCCGTAAGACATGGTCTTTAAAGCATAACTTTGTGCACTGAGCAATAGTACCAGTTCCATCAGTTCTCTGGAATTTATCATACGTTATATCATTAGAACCTGTTAAAAAGGCACTTTTTCTTTGCTGCATTGCAGGATAGTCTGAGCCTTGGAAACCTCTCCTTTCTGGAGACAAGCATGGTTGATTGCTCAATCACCGTTGCTGTAGAATGATGCCAGAGCCAGCTATCTGAAGGCTTAGGTGTCTTTCCATCCGCTGGTTAAATCAGCAGTACAGATAAATCACTTAGAGAGTGATTGCTACCTATATAGCCAACAAGGGTTGGTTGTATAGCGATACATCGCATGCTTTAGAATTAAAAGAGGTGTGAGAAGAAGAAAATGGAAAGTGTTGAGGGGAGACAGCTCAGAGGCCTTTGGAGGGTATTAAAAAGGTAAAAGTCTCTCAAGTTTGATGACCACCTGAGCCTTTTTTCCTTCCAGGAGGAAATTATCCACCAAGTCCAAGAAATGGAAGTCAATATTTAATTTGGGCCGCTCTGGCTCAGAATCAAAGTCTAAACTGAGTCGAAATGGGAGTGTCTTTGTAAGGGCACAGAAGCTCTCTGGTAAGAACACACTTTTCAGCTGAGTGTTTCTCTCTGAGGCTTTCTCTTGTGTGTTGGTAGCATGGGGCAACCTGCATCCACTTGCCACCAATGCCATAGACTTGAGATAGTCTAATGGGGTCGTGCTTGTTGCCTGGTTTCACGCACCTCTCATTTTCCTGCGATGGCAAGAAACACCCTTTCAGGAGGATTTGCCAGACAGATACAGTAAATATTGCATTTTAGTACCTGATAAACGGGCTCCTGTTGTCCAGCTGTCGAGTCTGGGGACTAGGAAATGTTTGGGGATTAGTCTACTATCCCAGCCCAGCCAGTCTCTATCTCCTAAGGCTCATTACATGGCACTGGGTGAATGGCTGTCCTTCTAGGCTGTCCTTCCACTAAAGGGCATTAGAAAACCAACTGCATTCAGTGTCTTTGTGAAAAACAATGCACCAGGAGTGCCTGTGGCTCTGGCTCTCAGTACTTTGAGGGAAGCCATTGCTTTTGCAGAATTTCCAAGAGAGAAGTTGTCTTTTCTCCTGGCTGTAATCCCAAGTTCTAAGTTTTCCTGAGCTGCAGTCTCTTAAACACTCTGCTTCCTAGAAAATCACATGGCAGTGCCAGTTCCTGGTGTTAAGAAATGATGACTCAAGCTCTAAAAATCATGAACTTGACTTAAAAGTAGCCACATTATTAAAAAGAAAGCATGCCCTTTTAATTTGAATTCATAAAGAAATGTTTTTGGTTTATATATTCTAGATTTTTTTAGTATCTCCAAGTCAGGGAATTTACTTTCTACAGGGGGATGAAGGTGGATTTTTTATTTTTACAATCTCATGACTCCAGGAGCTGGTGTTTGGAGGACCACTGCCTAACACTGCAAGACTTAAAATAAAATAGTTAATGTTAGCAGCATTAGCTACCACCGCATATAAGAGAGGCTGTATTTGGATCAGAAATGAGTGTGAAGCCAAATGCTGGATCCAGTTCTTTTTGGACCCCTGCCTTCCCCATGTTATGCATGTACATATGGCTTCACACAGGGTGCCCATGACAGACTTCAAAATAGCTCTCTCTCCTATTTTGATCACCTTCTCACCTTGATAAGGAACACTGTCTCAAAATAGTGCTAACCCAAGGAGGCCCAGGAATGACGGCAGCCCCAGTGATCATGGAGGCTGAGCCTTGTGCCAAGGACAGGACTGAGTGACAGGGGGCAGGACATTTTCACCAGCAGGACACACAAATGCACAGCCGTGTGCAGAGTTTTCAGCACTGAAGCAGTGTTTTCAGAAGCAGAACTTCTGTGCTGCTGTGTTACATTTCTCAGTGCTCTCTGCTTACAGCCTAATGTGAGGGAACAGACGAAGTTGCTGCTGAAACTCAGCACATACTTTAGCACAGCTTGAGTCTGTGCACACAAATCTGTAAGTGACATAAAATGTGACTTACACTGCTCCCCAGCTTGAATTTTGTTCCTCCTGGAAAGCGGAAACAGTGCTCAAGACATCACATCTTATGAAGGCAAAAAGTAGCCAGGACTCCATATAAATGTAAAAAGTAGCTGGAGTTTCTCCTATGTTCATGTGAGAGCTGGAGCCAGAAGCCTCAATTATGTAAACAAATGAAGTCCAACAAGCCTGCTCACTTTCTGCTTTACCTACTTTGTGCAACTCTGTAAACAGCAAACTTTATTCCCAGACATTTTCCAGATCTCCATGGACCCTTTTTGGGCTGCCAGAGACTAACTTGTGTTCCTTGCCAGCTATGTTTCCCCACCTCTGTTCCTTTTTCAGAGCAGTAACAGCTACAAGCTTCCAAAACCTCTCAGGAACAGACCTGTAGAGTTTATAGTAACAAATGACAGCTTGTTTCTGGACAAGCAAGTCCAGTGAGGATGGCCAGCAAAATAGGTCACTTAGTGCCCTCAGAAATTTCCCGAAGTTCTTGCTGGAGGCAGGGTATGCTCACGTCAGCAAAAGAGCTGGGAGTGCAACATAAAAATAACCCAACATTTGCTATCAGGAATGAGAGGTGAGAAGGCATTTATGTCAGTTTAGTTAAAAAGTCCCCCACAACCAATAGCCTGACTAAGTCGAGGAGGGGAGTGGCACATGACAGCTTTGGGGATGCTTAACTGCTCCAGAGTGGAGGTGGTGTTGACTGGCTGGGTTAAGTATAGCTCTCCACATGTCCAGCAGGTGCAAAGCTGTTGTTAGCACTAGCAGATCCCCAGCTGTGTGGACAAGTGTTGTGGGTAATAAGCCATGTGGTGTAGATACATGGGGGGAATGCTTGGAAATGGAAAATGTCTGCCTGGCATGCCCGTCTATATGTATGCAGCCTTTGATCTTTATGGGCTGAAGCCTGCAAAGCCACGGGATCTGATACCTGCTTTTAAAACTCTCTTTCCACAGAAAAAGCAACTATTCGGCCAGCAAAGAGCATGGACTCATTGTGTTCCCTGCCAGTGGAAGGTGAGACATCCATAGCCTATACTGTAAGGGGAAGGATTGCAGCTCTGCATTTTCAGCAGCATGGATCACAGAATCACAGAATAGTTTGGGTTGGAAAAGGCTTTAAAGGTCTCCTAGTTCCAACCCCCTGCTATGGGCAGGGATACTTTCCACTAGACCAGGTTGCTCAATGCCCATCCAGCCTGGCCTTGAACACTGCCAGGGATGGGGCATCCACAGCTTCTCTGGACAGCCTGTGCCAGTGCCTCACCACCCTCAATGGATGCAGCAGTCTGTGTCTGTCTCACCAAGTTGTGTATCTTTGTATGCTTATGCCATGGTTGCTGACGTGTGCCCCCACCTCTGTGTGCATGCATTTTTGACTCTTTTGTGTTGTTTATCTCAGTGCATCCACCTGAGAGTTACCGCTGTGTTTAGCTGCATCTTTATTGGCAGTTGGACTGCTTTGATTTCTTTCTTGGTTATTCTGGGCACAAAAATCCCATTCATAGGTGAAAAAGACTTACAATAAGCCAACAAAGCCTGGCGTGTGCATTGTGGGCAGTATGTGATAGCCCCAGACTTGGCCGCATCGGATGGAGAAGGGTGTCTAAGAAAAGTCTGAGCTGATTTCCACTGGAGGGCATTAAATCCAGTGCTGCCTGCCCATTTTGAAGGAGGCCCTAGGGCTAGAGCATAGAAGGTCTTCAGTATGTACTGTCTCTATCTATTTGGGGAAATGTGAGTGTTCACCAGGGCAGGATTAATCCCTGGAGGGATTGAGGAGGGCTCCTCACAAGGGAAGTTTGTTTGGTAGTGCTTTGCTTCCCACTGACTTGCTCCTATGTTCCCATCTCTAGGGGAGGATGACAAAAACAGGTTCAAACGGTCAGTGACTACTGGAGGATTCTTTGTTCCCACAAAGATACGGACAGGAGGCACAGGCAGCTCATATGACCTCAGCAAGGAGAATGAGTGGGAGCGGGAAGGATCTGCCATGGGGGCCAAAGGAAGTTCAGAGCTGGCTGGGGAGAAAGGTCCTCCCTGGACACCGCAGGTGAAGTCACCCCCTGAGCAGCTGAAGGTTTTCCGGGTAGCAGAGGATGCCGAAAACGAGCAAACTTCGGCCAAAGGAGTGCTCATGTTCTACACCTCTGAAACAGCCACCAAGTCAGGCTTCCCAAGCAGCCTCTTTCCCTTGGAGGCTTCCCCTCGTCACCAGAGGAAAGCCCTGAACATCTCGGAGCCGTTTGCTGTCTCTGTCCCACTGAGAGTATCCGCAGTCATCAGCACCAACAGCACACCCTGCCGCGTGCCCTCCAAGGAGAAGCATTCCCTTTCCAGTCTGGAGGAGCTGTCTTCTCTGGTGGAGAGCACGAGCCCCTCTGCTCTGGAGGCAGGGACCCACACAAGGACAGAGCAGGCAGCAGAGCGCAAGGAGAAACAGCCGGGGCCAACTCTGCCAGTGGCAGCATCTAGAGGTAAATTGTGTTGAGGAGGGGGATATGGATCTCAGTGGGGTGCTGGGGGTGCCCTGCAGCTTGGTGGTGTGGAGGTTTCTCCAGCCTGGCTTGTGGCAGGAAAGAGACCAATCTGTAGCAGGGTGGGTGTTGACTCTGATAGTAGGCCAGGGAGGTGCTTGTTGCAGTAAGGAGCCCAGGCAGGTGGGTGACCTCCCAGAAATGTCTGGTTGTGCCTGGAGGGAGCTCTTTAGCTTTGTTAGTTGTTGTTGGCTCTTAGCAGCACTGCTTTGTCCCAGGGCACAAGTTTTCAGTCTCAAGTAATTACACTGTTCGTTTGCATTTCTGATCCAGGCTCTCATCCTGAGGAGCTGGTGGCAGCCAGGAAACCTGAGTCCCTGGAAACTCCACAGCCAGCAGCAGAAAATCAGGAGATGTGTGGGCAAAGCAGCTGCACAAGCAGCACCAGCAGCCCCCAGCAGTCCTCAGAGCAGAGTCCCACCTTGGAGCAAACACCAGCTTCGGAGTTCTGTAAGGAGCTGCTCCCAGCAGACAAAGCAGAGCAAGGACAGCTCAAGACGAAGGATGTCTCCTCAGAAGGCAGCTGTGACCAACAGGAGATTGAGATGGCTAAGAAAGAAGAAGGATCGCGCCTAAGAGATGTGGTAAGGAAGAAGGCATGAGAAAGGTGGGGGACCACGTAGTTACTGGGAGGTTGTTTAAAGTTTCATTGAGTGTCTGTAGTTGTGAAAACTCAGTCTATAACTTAGGCAAAGCAGCACCAAGAATTGACCATGAGCTGATTTATTTCACTTCTATGAAGTCGCCGTGTGATGATTTACCTTTACGTAACTACCTACTGTCCCCTTTTGGTCATCTTTTCCTGTAACTGTACAATTTCAGTCTGTACCATCTGTCTGCTCTGAGACTCTCCAGATGTGAGACTGTCCGGATGTCTGAGCATTTTGACCCGTGGTCTCTGAATTCCCCTTCTATTTTTGCTGTGCCATTTGTCCTGGACAGCCTGAACAGTCCTTTTTACTTCCATTCTCTACGCACAATTTTATTTTTTTAATTCTTACTATTTTTTGCCTCCTCTGTATCTGTAGCAAAGCCTTTTCACCAAGTTTCTTAGAGCGATACTCATCTCTGGACAGCTATTTAAAGATCTGTTGGCATAGCTCCTTGAATAGATTATTCATTCGAGTTTGTGTGCAGTTTGGGAATGCATATTCTCTGGCAAGGCCAAGTGAGCCTGAATGGGAATTGCTGAGAAATGGGCTGGAACATTCCAGCTACTCATTCAGCTCACTATTTCAGTATATCTGTCCAGGCCTCCTTTTGGCTGCACCTCAGACCTTCTCCTCCATAAACCCACTTGTTTATAGATGTATTTTCTTCCTTGAAATGGTAGCAGTCTGTGTGTCTTTGTTTCTGTACCCGTGAGTGGGCTCATCCAGGAGCCTGGCTGTTTTAGGAGGGTTGTTTGGGAAAATTGAGGGGTACTTACCGGTAAGTTGTGAGCTCCCAGGTTGATGCCTGAAGAGGCTACCTGGAAACAGAGACCAGACAGGAGTACAGGAATAAAGGTGATATTTATTTGAAAGGCCTTCCAAAGTACATCCTGAGGAGGCCAGAGGCTACTTCCAAAATGGACCCCAAGATGGACGACGAGTCATGAGTTCTTCACACTTTTATAGGTTTGGTCCATTTGCATATCAGCATAAATTCACCAATTAAAACTTTAGCTACTGATGTAAGTTCTCTAAGCTCAGCCCCCCTTCTCCAAGATGTTGGTTTACCCATTTCTGGGCCCAGGATGGCCTAGGTGTCCTTGGACAGCCAACCTAGAGACTTTGTTATGTCTGTCTTAGCATGAGGGAGCAGCAGCAGCAGGCTGTAAGACACTTCAGAGTTTTACAGTAGGCAATAGAGAATATAAAAGCTAAACCTCAAGGCATCAAGGTGATGGCATTTCTTCTGTTTTTCAGACTGAGGAGGACCCGGCGAATGCCCTTCTGGAACCACTGTGGCCAGAGATACAGCAAGAACTGAAAATTATTGAACCTGAAGAGGAGCTCTTGCTCTTGCCAGCAGCTGTCCCCAAGACAAGCCCAGTTTCTGAATCCTCTTCTTCAGTACAAACAGATAGTCTTTCCTCTGGCCCAGGACAGAGTCCAACACTCACTGAGCAGAAATCTGAAAGCAGAGCATCACAGATAACTCAGGTGCCTTTATTTGGTGCCAGTGGCATGGAGCAACAAGACAGCCTCCCCAGCTGCCAGTCTGATGCAGTTGCACAGCAGACTGGTGCTTCAGCCCTACCCAAACTGGGCACTCTTCCAATGGGCACAGCCACTCCAAAGAACCATCACTCAGTGGTGGACAGCAGGAGTGAATGTCTCGCTCCTACCCTGGACTGGAAGCTTCACGGTCAATCAGAATTTAGTGAGATTGCCCCAAGTGATGGATTTTCTTGTTCCAAAGGAGCATGTCCAGAATCAGGGAAAGAAAAAGACAGCACTTGCCAGCTGCAGAGGGAAAAGGATGATCTTACCAGAGTCCAGACTCAAAGGGAGAAGCATGAGATAATGACTACTGATGAAAGGGACACATTCTCCTCCAAGGCACTGAGTGGAGCTGGAATCCAGGAGGTGAAGGAAGGCAGTGCTATTAGCAGAATCCAGGATGCTGGTGACCAGGATGATGAGGACGCCTGGACAGATAATGTGCAGAGCTTAGAACTTGTGGAGCCTTGGGAGGATCACCAGTGGGTTACAAGCCCTCTCCATTCCCCCACCTTTAAGGACATTCAAGAGAAGATGACACAAGAGTTTCACCCACAGAGCCAGAGAGCAGAGACAGGCCTTTCTCTTAGACCGCGGTTCAGTCGCAGCCTCTCCCTGGACAGTAAAGACACAGTGCTGAGTCTGTGGGCTACCCCATTCTCTTTCATAGATGCCACTGACCAGCAGCAACCATGTAGTGACATTCTGCATTCAGGGACTTGTGAGCTGTCCAAAACACAACCCATGTCCCCCTCTAGTTTGGGCAAAGCTCTGCAAGATGAGAATGCCCCAAATCCTCCAGAAGAACCTTCAAAACCTGAGTACTCCCTTATCAGGGAGAAAGCACCAGGTGAGAAAGCAGGACCCTCCAGAGTCCCTCTTTCAGAGGCAGAGGGAAAGAAAGTGCATGTGAGCAAAGAAAACCCTCAGAGCCCAAAGCTTGAGTTGTCTTTGCCATACCAAAATAGCCCAGGCAGTTCTTCACAGACAAAGAACACAAAGGAGGAGCTATCCATCTCTCAGGACACTGCCCTGGGAGGAGAGACTGCCACCAAAGCATTGTCTTCTGCCGCTGAGTCACAACTGAGTAATAGAGGTGAAGAAACACCTCGCAAAGTAAAGACCAGGCCTTCATCCCTCAACTTGGATTCACTCCTCCCAGCCCCAGATTTCTTCACATTTGAGAGCCTGTCCATGCCACCTGCCCCTGGGAACCTCCTGTATGGGCAGAAGGAAGTAAAAAGCAGTGATTCTGTCCCATCCCTGCCGACACACTGCCCTGCTGCCAATAGAGGTGTTCCCTGGGGGTCTCGTTTCAATGCCCCCGTGGATCTAGACTTAGATTACCTGGCAGTGGCCCATGCTACCACTGGCCGTCGTAACTCTGCCCCCGTCAGCGTGTCAGCAGTCAGGACCTCCTTCATGATTAAGATGTGCCAGGCTAGAGCGGTGCCCGTGATACCGCCCAAGATTCAGTACACCCAGATCCCCCAGCCCCTGCAGGCTCAGAATGCTGCTCCAGCTGCTGAGAAGAAGGAAGCAGAAGCCAAGCAGGCCATCAGGCAAGCTCCACGGGTGGCATGGAGTCACCTGGAGGCCCCCAAGAGCCCGGTGACAGAAAAGAAAGCCAAAGCAGAGAAAGAAAACAGTGACCCAGCTCAAAAGGACTCAGCCTGTCCTTGGCATGGCAGCCTTGCCTCTCCACTGGAGTCGTCTCAGTCCAGTCATCACCCTGCTCTGGATGCCCCTGTTCTGCGCCGAAAGCGTACCTCTGGGGGGGAGACAGCTGGAGAAAACCCACAGTCTTCAAAGATAGAGAGGCCATCGGGGTTCTCCAAACCCTCCTACAGATCTAGGCCTGGGAGGCCCCAGAGTCTGATTCTCTTCAGTCCCCCTTTCCCCATCATGGACCACCCCAGCTCCTCAGCAGACTCCAGGGTGTTGTTGTCACCCATCAGGAGCCCCACTCAGACCACCTCTCTGAGCCCCATTTGTGGCGATCTGTCCGACCCTGCGCGGACAACGCCTGAGGGGGTGACGCTGCGGAACAAAATGACCATCCCCAAGAATGGCCAGAGACTGGAGACCTCTACCAGCTGCTTCTACCAGCCCCAGAGGCGCTCTGTGATTCTGGATGGACGAAGTGGGAGGCAGATTGAGTAGCAGCTGCTTCTCCTATTCTTTTTCTATGATGGTGGGAGTGGGAGCATCCAAGATCAACTCTGTTGCCATTTTGCTGTTGTTATAACTATTCTCTGCGAGATGGACTTGAATCCTTTATGGTTTCCTGCAAAGCTTTTGCTATGGAAGGTCATGGTATCTTTGTCTTGCTTTTCATTCCCCTTGTCTCCCCTGTCTAGTCCCTCACTGTCTGTTTTTTTATGGTAAGCCAGTCCCGGGGAACTTGCATTTCTCACAACTTTTTTTCTAACAAGCTCTGTGAAAGTCTCATTCTCTATATGGAAAAAAGGAAAAGTAAATCTCTGTATAATTAGAAAATAGGGCTGAGAGGAAACACTCTTACGAAACACTGCATCCCAGGGTGCAGGGGCACAACATCTGCTGAGGAGGTAAGTCCAGATGTTTGGGAACTCCTACCATTGTTTCCCAGACACCAGTGAAGGACTTTCTGATTTACACAGTGTAAATAAACAGTGCAGGAGGCTGGGGATAGCTGAAGAGGAAGGTGAAGCTGACATGAACAAATCACACAGGGCGTGAGACACCCAAGGATGTTCCAGTGATAAACATACAACCTGAAGAGACTGCTTCCAGCTCTCTCCTTGCATCAAAGGAGATGCTCTTTCCATCATGTGCAAGGGCTGGAATGAAAGCAGCTGGACAGGAAACGCCTAGTTGTTCTTTCAGTCTTCCAAGTCTTGCTCACGAATTTTGTGTGCTCAGTCACACCTTGCTTGGGCACACAAGATCCGTGTGGCTGAGGAATGAGTGTGCAGCTGGCTGCCCAGTGGTAGAGACCCCTCAGGCTGATAGCAATGAAAGCCAAGGCAAGGTCATAACAAAGCCCAGTATCAACTATTTTCATCATTGCTTAAAGCCAGATGACACCTCCAAAGCTATCTCCAGCTGAGCTCCACACTGCCAACAGCAGACAAAAGCAAGAGGATCTTATCTCCATGTCCTTGGGCTATCGCCCTCTTGCACCCTGACTGACATATCTTTGACCCTTGGTCTTTCATTGCCACTGTGTGGCAAGTCCCCAGGTGCTTCTTCTCCATTTAAACTTCCTCTCCTATGATTTTACGCTGTTTTTTGAGAGAGTGGCTGGTTGCCACCTCCCTGGACCTCAGTGCTTTCAGATTGATTAAGAGTATGGTAAAGAGGATGATTTGTGGGACTGCAGAACAGATCATGAACAAGTCCTGAGAGGGAGATTTGAAGTGAATTAAACTCTCTCCTGAAGGGAACATTAACGTTACAGGCAAATACATGTTCAGATATGCAACAGCTGCCGTGGGAATAGAATTAAAGCTTTCTTTATAAAGCCTCTAACTCTACATTCACCACAGGCTCATCTATTGCCTGATCTATGACTGTGGGCAATGGCAAAGTCAGGTACAGCCTGTGCTATCTCTGCAATTTAAGTGTCACTGGTGACTGCGGAGGAGATGGGAACACAGGTGCTGCTGCCAGCACTGAGATTGTCCCCGTAATGTGCTTGCAGGGGCCATCATTCCTGGAGATGTCTGAGTCCATAGGCCCTCAGATGGGTATGATGGGCTATAGTTTAAGCAGTAAACTGTTAGGAAGTGCTGTAGCCACCACAATGAGTGTCAGGCAGAATTTCCCCAAAAGATGTGAGTTTAGGGCTTTGTTTTCTGAAATACTGGCAATTTCCAATGGTTAGTAAACTCAACCCATGAGCTCCTAGTCTGTATTGGCTGTGTCACTTTATTAGTGCCATTGTGGCTGGCAGGCCCTGAGCCCCCCCCCTACAGGGCTCTCTGAACTCTTTGATTGCTAAAGGAGAGATATGCTGGAGTATTTTTGAGAAGTTCTGGGCCCACAAATGCAACCAATATACCTTCAGCAGAATTTTCTCCTTCCATATCCAAAGGGAATGTGAAAAAACATAAGGGCTTTTCCTTGTCACCAGCTGCAGTCTTTGACCCTCCCCACTGCACTGTTTATTTGTGTATAGTGCCACATGGGAACAGAGCAGAAAACTAAGTCCATGCTGTCAGTTTTGTTGAGGGAGATTATTAAACCAGATGAGAGCCTGGAGTTCTTGTTTGGGTCCATGTTCTCTCACAGGAGGCAGCCTATGCTTTACCTGGGCAGGCTGTGGACAGCAGGCCCAGAATATGCAGCTTCATGACAATTGTATTATTCTACTCCCAGACCCTAATATGCCTGTGCAGCCTCTTATTAAAACTAGGGAATTTCCAGTCCTTCATGCTCCTCATGGTTAGCACTGCTCCACACTGCATTTACACGGCACTGCCTCATGAGAAAGCTTTTAACCACCATGGCTGGGCTAATGACAAAGGGAAGGTGTGATACGAGGTGTTGTAGTAAGGTTTTAGAGGAAGTAACATTTGTGGAAATAGTGCCCAGGTTATTTTGGCATCAACAAAATAGTTTACTTTGGACAAGGACTTATAGTCTCTCAGTTCCTAGAAGTTTTGACTGCCAAGGCAGCTGGAAGGGAGCTAGAGAAGCTCACGAAGTAATGCATCAAAAGGAAAAGAAAATGTGATGAAACCTTGGCATGGTAAAACCATTTTTTTCCCCTCCTTATTCTCATACAAGCTGATCTATGAACAAGTAATGAGGTCTGGCAATTTGTATATAATACACTGTCTCAACTCTTAACAGCATTCCAGTAAGTAATAGCGCTTTTGGCATAAGTGGTGAAATTCCTGCAAGAGAAAATTATTAGAAAACTTTACTTGATATTAAAGATCAGCCTCAACTAAAACCTGTATCCAGAGTATACTTTTTAAGAGTGTTGCAGAATTTGAACTCAGATCTGGGTTCTGGATTTTAATTAAGCAGAGATGCTGTAATGATATCCCTATTTTGTAGCTTGATCTCATTTCTTATCTACAAATTCATCTCCAGCCTTCAGCTGATGCATCAAGAGCACTTAAAGTAAAGCCCCAGGTCCTGCAGAGATGAAAGCATGTTCTTAGTTGCAGGGTGCCCTGTTGCACGGGTGTCATCGTTCCCAGCTCCAGACTCAGCCTTCTGCAGAGTCTGTAAAGCTTGGTGATTGATCCATGCTGATATTGGTACCTGCAGTCAGCCTGAAGGACCAGAGCTTGGGATTTGGACAGGACCAGAAGACAGATGCCATTTCCCATTGAATGGTGCTGACTGGGTGGCAGGAGCTTCCTGAGATCCAGCTTTACTAAGCTATCCCCAATGTCAGTTTCAGGGTGGACTTGATCTCTTTAAGAAAGGTTTTTCTTCTTTCTTGTGGTTTTTCTTCTTAGTTTTTGGTTTGTTTTCTGTTGTTTTTTGTTTGTTTGTTTGGGGGTTTCATTTCTGTTTTTCCTTTGTTTATCTGTGAAGCATTATGAAGAGGGATAGAGCTGATTTATGGGAGATGAGTCTGGCCCACGAGAGCCAAGCTAGTTTTTATTGATGTTATTGAAAGGACCTTCCTAAATAGGCTGGCTCATCATCTGCAGCTCTACAAGGATCACTTCAGAGACCCTGCAGTACATTTCAATTCTCCTGAGACTGTGAAAAGTAGAGGCTATTCCCCCGTTTGCAGATGGCCCCAGTATCAGATACGACAGAATATCACCAGCACGTGTTGCTTGTGAACTTTTACCAGTGGAAGACAAGTGAGTAAATTTCACTTATTCTTCCCATGTAGTCAGAGGGTTGGTGCAGCTTCTCTTAAACATAGCTCAGAGTGAAATGACTGAGCTGGCAAAGGTGAGAATCCCTGATGGAAAGGAGGGTCATGGATAATGTTAGCTCATGTGGGAGCTGCCTCACTGGCAGGAGAGTAAACAGAAATGAAGATCACATTTTACCTTATAAACCCCAGTCCTCTGGGCTGTCCATTTCATGCTATCGCTGTAGAAAGACTGAAGTACTTATTTTTTCGCCTTTAGAGCTTCAGAGGAACTTAGGTCTGAATTAGAGAGCATCCATGAAGCCTGCAACATTTTCCCTCATTCAAAGTCCAATGGTGCAATCAAAATCTTTTTTTCTTTCTTTATGGATTCTGAGATGCCTGCAATGGTGAATATTTCTAAAATTTATATATATATATATAAATAGAAAAGATCATTCTATATAAGTGTATTAAAAAGTAAATGTAATTAAAATGAAGGAATTGCCTAAATAGTATTTTACACATCTGTGAAACTTGGGCTGATACATGGAACTGTTTTCTGCTGCTACGTTTGCAGCACTGAGAGTGTGAGATAAATGGCTTTTTGCCCACAGAGTAGCTAATTAGTTCTGGTTAATCTGTGGTGGGCAGAAGGCCTGAATCTGCCTTCCTGAGAAGGATTTTGTCCTGGGAAAGGAGGGACAAGATCACGGGAGAGCAGAGTTCAAGGGCTCATTTAGCTTTCCACCACAAGCTTCTCCCCAGTCCTTGAAAATGCAATCAATCTACTGAAGCATATACTACCTTTCAGGCATGCCCAGGTTTTGCAGTTGTCCCTTTTGCTTCTCTCCATCTCTAGAAAAAAAAGAATAAAAATCTCTAGGGGTGGGGGAGAAGCTGCAGCTGATGCCTATTTCATTTACCTTTGCTTGCCCCTAATTGATAAAACAGCTTGGTGGTAACTAATGCTGCTCCAAGCAAGGAATGGAAAACTTCCCATTGAGTTCGACTGGAGATGGAATAAGACTTTAACAGCCCCAGAAAGGAAGGATGGCAGAAGGCAAGAACTTTCTGAGGGCTCCATGCAGCAGTCCAGACCTTGGATCTTGTGCTTGCAGGCACTAATCCCCTTTGAAATATTATTTGCTGCCAGGTCAAGAGAAGGGCTGGAAGGTGGACACTATGAAGAGGACTGTCTCCATCCCACTGGCCCTGGTTTGTGATTATTTTTCCTGCTAGCTCTGATGAATTGCAGTTTTGTTAAGCTTTTTTTCTCTGTGTGGACTTGCCTGCCTCTGTGCCTGATTGTTAAAAAAAAAAAAAAAAGAAAAACAACAGCCACAAAAGAAAGATGTTTTGCCAGGTCTCAGCCATGAGATTAAACTGGAGTTTTTATAAAAACAGATCTGTGCCCTAGTGATGTTTTGGAGCATTTTATTTTTTTCTGGATTTGGTTTATGAATGCAGTGCAAATGCTTTTGTCATCCTCTGAAATGGAGTTTGAGCCCCTCTTTTGTTTTGTGAGTGGCCAGGGCACTGATCTGTGTTTGTGTGGGCTTTGATGGTGGGGATTGAAGTTTAGGGCCTGACCACACACTATTCTGATTGGAGGTTATGGGAACTGCAGTTGCTTTGCAGCTCTGAAAATGAAGTGAGGGCTTGGAGTTTTCTCTAGAATTACTGCTATCTGAAATGCTTTAAATTTTCAGGGGTAAAGTCATCTTTTTTCTTACCATTCCTAGTTCTACCAGGCTGAAGTTTCAGTGATGTGCAACTATGTCCTCCCATTTAGCACATCTGCAGAATTCTGCTTTGCCTGTGCTAATGCAGAGCAACTCAGAATACAGTATGGAAAAACTTTGTGATCCCAGTGCTTGTACAGCAGAAGCCAAGCTGGAACAGGAGAAGTTACTATGAAGGCCTCTGGTGCATCATGTATGCACTTCTGTTGATTTGTAAAGGACAAGCAAGAACTTAAACAAATTATGAATTTAGTTCCTTGGCTCTCATTGAGCCAATCTCTGAGCTGTAGCATGGAAGCAAGTATTGTTATTATGTGTCTCTAATTCCATCCTGGGAACAAAGAGAAAAAAAAAAGAGGGGTGTTCTTGTGCTTGTAGCCTCAGTGGACATATCTGCAGTGCAGCTTGCTCACTGTTCTCCCTAAAAGGCAGATGAATCATCAGGTTAAATGAAATCTTTTTTTCCTACTCAGCTGCTGAACTCAGGGCTTGACTCCCTTTCCTACCTCCTTCATGACTTCAGTTTCCCTTTAGGAAAATGCCTGGGTTGTGCTTCCTGCTTACCATGGCAACTGGCACACAAATTGAGAGAGAAAACCATGTTTGTTGAGCTCTGGAATCGTTGTTAGCCAGAGCCAATTATTACTGCTGTATGAGAACCAGTATTTTCCTATTCCTTCTGCCACAGAGTCTAGCAGTGGCTTGGCCATAAGGCAAGGGGAGAATCTCAGATTGCCCCACAGCATTCCCATAGTTATGAAAATTAGGCAAAAGGCACTCTGCAGACCTGCTCATGCTCCAGTCGGCACTGTGCCCTAAATCACGGTGCTTAAACACATGGAAGTGCTTGAACACAATTTCAGACAGTTTCTTTTGCCTGCCTGATTCAGGGCAATGCCCTGTGTAGGTTGTTTTGGAAGCCACAACTACAACATCTTGGATACTTTCAGCTAAGCTAAAACCGGGATTAAGCGAGTTCCCATCCTGGCTGTTAACCAGGAATCAACCTAACCCAGTGCCAAGGAGCATTTGACACTGGTGTCTCGTGCATCCTCATTGCAACACAGCAGTCCAGCAGCTCTGGGCACCAGGGCATCCTACTGGTATCCCACTGGGTGGGGCTGGGCTAAAGGTCAGCTGGCAGCAAAGGGGAGGCAGGCAGTGCAGGGAAAGGAGACTGGCATGAGGCACCACCACCAACAAAAAGAACAGAATCATAACAGCCAAGACAGAGAAAGGCAGTGAGATTTCTGAGTTCATATTTCATCTGAGTAGGATAAACTTTTCAAAGAACGTGCCTCACCACAAGGGGAAAGGATGAACAGTTTCAGAGTTAAGGGTTAGAAATGAATGGGATTTGCAAAGCTCAGAGCTGCCCAAGTCCTGCTGCCCTCAGAAGTTGGACACAGTGGGAGTGTTAAAACTTGAATGTTTGCCTCACTCAATAATTAAACAAGGTAGGTATTTTCTTATGTCTTATTAGCAAACTGCAGTGTGAGATGAGCTACAGTTTGCAAACCTAGACAACTCCTAGGAATTACATTTGCCATTTGGGTCCAGATCCATCTTAAAATGGGACCTGTTTTCTTCCATAGCACATCTGCTGCAGAGGGTATACCTCTGTGTCATTTAAATCCCTTATCTGAAAAGACCAGGAAATATTTGAATTTAGTGAGAGGAAATGACTTCCAAAAAAACTTTGTAGTTGCTTAAGAAAGAACCACAGGGCACACAAACATGGGAACAACCAGAGCTGGAGAAAGGAGAATAACACACATGATGATTATTAAACAGAGGAAGTTTCCAGATAAGTAAAACTCAAAAAGGAAAAAAAACCCCAACACCCAGCCATAAGATTGAGTTGAACCAGTCTGAAGGATATCAGGTAACATTTCATAACAATCAGGAAGAATAAATCAGAAAAAAAATGTGCTCACAAACTGCTTTACTTTTTTTTGCACTGTGAGATAATTTACTTTAAACACCAAGGGTCAGACAGTTTACAAGGACTAGGCTAGTTATTTACAGGGATTTTTTGAAGTGACTTGGCTTTACAGTCTCCCGCCTCTGTGCCAGCCACAGTACCCTGCTAAAGGTGAGCATTGCTTTGGGAAAAATAGAGAAGTCCTGCATTGGCTCACAGTTAGCAACAGCCCTGGGTAGCCAGAGCAGCTCAGTACTCATCACTTGTCTCTCTTGCAGGGTTTATCTCCACTAGTGATCATGCAAGAACTGCACATGACCTTGCCTATGATGTAATTTCACCTCCTGAGCAGGTCAGAAACACCCTCACCTTTTTTCCTGTTGAGGATAAACCCTCAGCAGTCATGTTCCACTCCTCCCGAAGCAGGATCTCCTAAAGATAGATGCCTGAGATTACAGGAAAAACTCTTGCAGGAGGTTCCCAGCATACCACACGTTGCAGGGGCTTTCCCCAGTTGCCAAGGAGGGCAGGGCTGCCAAGGGTTGGGAGCAGGAGGCTTCTTTTATGAGCTAGTTTTAGGTCATTGGTCCCGATAAACATTTGCTTGGCATGAGTCCCTGTTGTAAGGAATGTGAAAAACTAAGATGCCAGGGCAGCGAGCAGGAAAGGGAATAAATCACCCAATTCAGAGGACACGGAACACCACTGGCAGCCTGGTTCCCAGTTTTCCCAATCAGGTGGGTAACCAAATGCAAGTATGGCACATAATGGCCATTGTATGTTGTACGTGAACCAGCAAGGTAAAGAAAAACAGGGCCTGAAAGAATCTGTGCAAAGAGATCTCCTGCAGAAGTGAGGGGAAGGGTGGAAGGAGTAGGAAAACCTGTTGGAAAAATGGGGTCAAGGCACAAAATACACAAAGGCAGCCCCACATTTCCCCATTGCCTGAAGGAACAGAGACCTTCAGGACTGCCAGCCGTAAACAGCTGTGTGAAAAACACCAGGTTATGTTTCTGTGTGCATGGGAGGGGAGCAGCTGAGAATCTGGGATTCTTTTTGGCTTGGAGGACACGCCACTCCATCAACTATGAACAGAGGATGCTTCTCAGAGAGACTCTTGATTTCTCAGAGCTGGGAATATTGCAATAAATTAATAATCTAAAAATACATTTGGTGACTCCATGGGAGAATTGAAGTGTGCTTTTATTGCCAAGAGAGAACTGTGAATATTCACACCTACAGAGAATAAATACACAGAGCAAATCTGCAAACAAACCATACGACTTCCACCTGGAGCATTTTTTTTCATCCTGTCTTAGCAGGATGTCTTAGTCCAGCAATTCTCATGCACACATGCATACTGCCTGCTCTGAAGACCATGTACATCCATGCCTTCAGGAAGCAATCCAAACAGCTGAGAATGATCAGGATTTCTTTACAAGTCTCAGCTGACATATAAACCTGATCACCACCATTCCTGTCACAGACTCCATCCCTTCCTCACCCTTTCCCTGGCACCCCAGGAAAAGAATATGCAGAGGCTGGAATCAGCCTTCAGAAGCATGGCTTTTTCTAATTTTTCAGCAGGATTTTTTAATATCCTGCTCAACATCATTCTGTCATCAGCCCAATCTTCTCCTTCCCCTTTAGTTCAGGCAGATAAAGCTGGGTTTTTCTGGATGCACTGTGGCATGTTTGGCCCTTCTGCACAGATCCACCATTGCCTGGATCACTTGGTCCCAGCTTTTATTTTTTTAGTACACAAATCATGAAGTGCAATGGGAGGGAAAGGCTTAAGAAGCAGAAAGCAAATTTGAAGAACCCAAACTGAATTGACTTGAGCTTCCATTTATGTAATAGGTCAATAGTATCATTTGCAACTGGTTGGGGCAGTTAATACTGCAATAGTCTATTTAAAGTAGTCTCAGTTTCTCTTCTCCTTCAAAGTCCTGCAGTGTTTTCCTCTGCATTAAATGCAGTGCTGTAATCATACCACATTTAGATGTAGCAGAAAGGGTCTAGGTCTGAAGCAGAAGACCAGAGGAAGAAAATAATATTTGATCTCACCTGCTTCTGTGGTCCTAAAGTTTTCTCCAGGCTGAATGTCCAGTGACATCCATATTCAGAAGGCCTTACTAGCCTCTAGAAAGTCCCACAGCCATTTTTTTCACCCATTTGCAGAGCTGCTTGAGTTTCAGAAACTCAAGCAAGAGGCTCTTATGCAGGAGGGAAGCTCTCCACGACAGCTGCCATGACCAAGAGTCTCTGTGCCTTCCGTGTCCTTCCTGCCCCATTTTTCTTTTCACTGCTGTTGCAGTTGGTGGGAGTTTGCAGTTTCTGGCAAGTAGCAGAGAACTCAGTCTTTGCCATTGCTCCCTAACTTTTGCGGATGCTGATTCTCTTTAGATTTCTTTACATTTAGGTATTACTGTAGCTTTCAGCAGCATAAACGCAAAACCCCTCAACCCTACCACGAAACCTCCCCTTCACCCCCTCAAAAACCAAACTCTAACCACTGACATGGTCTGCATGGTCAATCCATGACTCAAGTCTCACAACAAAAGTGCTGAAGACTAATTTCCTTATGGAATTTCTGAGAGTCCGGAGTCTCCAAGACAGTCACCAAGCCACTGAACCAGGGGAGTGGCTGATCCATGAGGATTGTCACTTCTGAAGGCATCGTCATACAGAAAACTCTGTCTGTGTTGCAGGGACCCATTTCTTCCTCAAGCTCTTTGCCCTCATATCAGCCTCCTTCTCTCCCCCAGCACTCTGGCAAGGAACTATTTGGCTGCTGAGTTTCTGCAGCATGCTGCATCCTGGTGCTTTAACATCTCTGTTACAGCACGTTAAAGCCTGTCATTGTCCTTCCCCACATGTCCCAGACCTTTATTATTTACCCTTCCCAAAGACACAATCTGGAACAAGAGAAAAAAAACCACTTCCACTTATTTTTAATTAGTATTTTGGTGAATATACAAAAACAAAGAATCAAGGCAGATGGCAAGCATCAGGACCTGAACCAGTACATCTTTGGAAGAGGCTTCACCTTAAAACACTCTATGGAGGAGCACATTTCTCACAATAAATTTAACTACCGAGGTGTTCACTAGGAAAGACACCAGCTCAGCCTGGGCCAAAATAAACAGCTTTTGTTGAACTGAGTGAGAACTGCAAGTGCTGATGCAAGGACTGGGTTTGGTTCAGTTAGCTTCTTGCTTGCATTTTTTCACAAGAGTTACTCACTGCCATTATTTGCCTTGTGTCCTACCTGATCCAGTAGGGGGGACCCCAGCAGAACAAAACGGGCGCGGAGCCTAAATTCTTTTCTTTTAGGGTTAGGATTAGGGTAGAAGGGGAATGACACAGGGGATGTGACCATATACACACAGGTAGCTGAAGCAAGAAGCACAGTAAACTAGGAGCATCGGACAGCCACTTTTGTAAAGGCTGAACCTTTACAGCACAGAACCCCTTGTAGTCTGCACGAATTCTAGCCCACAGATGTACGAAATCTTGTGTGAAGTACATAACAGCTTTTTTTAAGGAGTTGCTTGTTAGCAAGTGGAGCTTTTCCTGGACCGGCACTTCTGAAGGTAGGAGCACATGCAGTAGTTTCATCAGTGACAGGAGGTAGGCTTGCATATAGGCAGCATATTGCTGAGGAGTGAGCTAGCCTTTTATTGGGCTTGACTAGCAACAGACTTTTTATCTGTGACATGTTTTTATTGCTGACACACTTAAATGCTCAGAGAATCTGCCTTATTCTAAGGCGAGGGTGACAGAGACCAGCAAGAGAAGTTGAACAGTAAAATATAATAGAGAGTTCTGCAGTCTTCTCCCTTGCAGCATCCGTCCTTATTGGTCACAGGAGGTTACAGTTTTGCTCACACAGCCCTTGCTGAAGCATTATAATTTAAATTCAAGCTAATTTTAGAGAGACATTTTTCTGGAGCAAGTGTATATGGACATTTTCTTTTCTGATGTCATCAGAGAACAAATCAGATCACTTTTTTTCTTATGCTCCAGTATTTCTTGCACAGCGAAAGAAGGATTGTGCCTCAGCCAGGAGGCATTAGGGCTGCAGAACAAGGGGCAAAGCAGAGACAGGAAGATTCTTTCCTGCATTCGTCAGTTCTTTGCGTCAAGTTCTTGGAGGGGCAAAAGTATATATGGGAGAGGTAGTGGGAAAACTTCAAATCCTCCATGGCCCGAGGAGAATGGAGCAGGAGACAAACAGATGCAGTTTCACACGGCTCTTCAGGACAGCACTGAGGACACCGGGCCTTCAGTATTCAATCCCACTCCAGTAGAACATGGTACCGAGGAGGACGCAGAACTGAAATGACAACACTATTAAGTTTCTCTGCTCCCCATTTCCTGCTCTCCACCCCTCCCCCAGACCCATTTAGTCCTACTGGTAGGAGAGAGCAACAGAAATTCTTGAAAAGCAAAGCCTGTTCAGGCAGAGGAAGCTTAAAGTTTTTTATCTGCACAGAAACTACAGAGTAAAGAAAGAAGGTATGTGCAGCTATAACTATTTGACTGTATCACTCATCTCACTGGGGATTATTTGTCATGAAGCTGCTGAACCCTGAGTACTTAATATACTCATACAAAATCTTCAAACTACAAACCGAATTATCTATCATGATTACTGCTTAGATGATCCAATACCCTTCACAAAGAAGTATCTGCGAGCCATGTTTGCTGTGTTGTATTGCTGAGATGGCAGCAGGTCGCAGCAGGCCATGGCAGGCTGGAAGGCCATCTAGTTCCTCATCTCTGGAAGCCAGAATGGAGGGGAACTTGTAAATGTGGCCATTAGTGGAGCAGGCTACGGGCGGATTTGCGATGAATGAATGACGATAATCTATGGACATTTTAAATGCGTCAGTCCTGTCATCCACCTCCACCCAACTGGGTGTGGAATAGCAAGAGAAGAGAAGAGGAAATAAAGGCAAATATTAAGTACTTACAGTCCAGCAGAGGATGGCAAAGCCAAACCAGGCAACACCCCAAGCATGTGTGTTCACTGGCCCAGAAATAGCATCGTAACAACCCTGAAACACAACCAGGAATGACTCAACACCAGTGCTGAGCCTGCACTGCAAGGTGACAAGCTTATCCACCCCTGAGAGAGACTGAAGTGGCATGGTGGCATGTTGCAATTTGGGTAGCTCAGAGGGTCTCAAAAAACCAAGTCAGAGCTACACTGCTTATTGACAGCTTGCAGATAACCTACCTATTTCTGGCTCCAAATACAAAGCAGACCCATCTCAAACACTTCAAGGACAACTTCCTGTGCCATCTGCTTGCCAAGTACACTTAGATAACCAAACACAGTTGACAGAGAATTGACCTCCAGAATCAAGAAGTTGAAGGCAAATTTGGAAGCTTGAATGCGTTCTAGAAATGCAAGCTAGTGCAGAAGCTGATGCTCATGACCCAGCAACCTAGAGGACAATACATGCTGGTCTACTGAAAAGTTCTTCCTTGAGGAGAACTGATTATTTGCTCACTCATATTGTATACACTCATCTTTGGGCTAAGTTTGATTTAGCTACTGTTCATCCACATGTTAGAGATACCACTTCTTACCAGTGGCTTGGGAGATTTCTCTCTCCATCAGGAAAGCCTCTATCCTAAAAAAAAAATTCCTGTCCTGTGTTCAGCAACATGGCCAGGACTCTACAGGCATTTCTTCTCCTCCAGAAAGCTTTTGAACACCTGTAGCTTACAGTGAAGGAGAAAGGCTATTCATGGTTTCTTTCCTTTCCAGCAAGGCACTTTTGACTGATATATTATAACTGGAAAAAGCAGAGATGATCTTACATTGCTGTTATAGTAGCCAGGCACTCCAAGTTTGCAGGCATCAAGGTTGACGGGAAGCCCTTGTGCATCCAGGACGCAGCACTTCCGTGGCCAGGGGTAGTCGGCGTCGTTGTGCGTGAGGCGGAAGGCAGACGTGTACTCCTGCCAGTCGGAGGGGCCCAGCACCCCACAGCAATGCTTCTGCAGGGAGAGAGGAGGGAAGGATCTTTGTGGGCCCAGGTCACAGCCCTGCACAGCGGGACACCAGTTAGGCATTAATCACAGATTCATGGGAGAGATGTTTGAAGTGCCTCCCTGTGACAGTCTGTCGTCTGATAAACGAGCTAAAGGGGGAGCGTGTCAGAACTTTCTTTAAGGTTCAAGGCAGATGCCATCCTCTTTATTATCCAGCAGCCCCAAGGAGGACTTGAAATTCCAGGCCTGCAGAGTATTTAGTAATTAGTGACTTTTCAGTGTTTTTATTACCTGAAGCATGAGTTCATCCCATGTCTTCGTGACCTCATTGTCACTGTTATTGGCTGGCTCTGACTTCTGATATCTCTCCAGCATTTGCTTCAAGAAGACATTTGGAGTGAGCTACAGAAAAAAAACCCAACAGAGAAAAATGCAGAAACTATGTAAATAAGTGGCCGTGTAAAGCAAATACAGGGTTATTTGGGGAGGGTTTGTTTTCTTGTTTCAGTGTCCTGCTGGAGAACAGGAATGTTGCTTCTCCTCCGTTTTACACACAAGAGAATAAAGAGCAGGATTTGAGGAGCAGGAGCAACAAAGATGAAGATCTCAAGCAGGCACTACCAGATGTAGATCACAAGAGATGTGCAGAAGCTATGGATTGCATTTGGTATGTTGGAACTAAAGCACCACCAATCATTTCCCTCCCCACAGTATCTCCAATAATCCATGTAAGCTTTCCCTCTCCAGTAACACTGCCTGGGGCAATGCTGAAGATTCGTCTTCTGTGTGTATGATAGATGAATCAGTCTGTAGCTGAAAGACTAAACACTGTATTGATGATTCAGCTAACCCACGCTATTATTTCCTTAACTGCAAGGTTGTAAACATTTTAAAATGCTAAAAATAACAAAACTATATTAGAAAGAACAAAGTTATTTCTTTGATTAGAATAATGATGTTGGAGTTTTTCCTTGTGGGGTTGTCTTATGCTCAGCAGTAGTCCTGTGAGTTTACACTGTATATCACATTTACTACACTGAACAGGATGACTGTGTGCCCTAGAACTTGTGTTTCCCAGCACAGTTAAAAGAATACATAAGGAAAGAAATACTCACGGAGTCTCGGTGGGTCGCTGCTGTGATGCAAGAAGCCATTTCAAATGCAAAAGTGATCAGCATCAGAATGATGTACTGGGGGAGAAGGAAAGCAGAATTAGTTCTTCGAGAAACAGTTCAGCAATTTTTTCAAGATTAAGCTGGAAACATTGCTTGATGGGAAGGTGGCCAGGCTATTGTATTCCCCTCTGCCATCTCTGTGCCCCTACATGTTCACGTAGCCCTTCCCTGTGCTTGTTTCAATTTGCAATCTGCTTTCTTGAAGGTGAATGACTGGAACTGTTCTCCATCTCACAGTCAAGATTTCATCAGAACCTCATGGCATTAAGACTACCCTGCCTCCATGGAAAATACTTTATTCTTTTCTTTGCTGCGTCTCATTGGCAACCCATGTTTGTATCATGTGTCCTCCTTCCACTTCCACTTGCCAGCTACAAGGTTTTCGGCAGGAAGCTGTTTACTCCTAGCAGGAGAGATTGTACTTTGGGGAAATAGAAGGTGCAATTTAGAGTGTCATTCAGATCCTCCTGATTTTTCATCATCAGATTTCCTGGGCACTCCTATATCATGAGCAAAGATCCTTCATGAAAACAGATTCCAAGAGTCACCTCTCATAGTTTCTTTCACTCTTTCTTTTCTCTTTCCAGCATAATCCCTTTGACATTTTCCATATTCCTTTTGGAGTTCTCATGTGTCTGTTTCTCCTCCCACATTTTATAATATTCTTCTCTGATTTAAGGCATTTTTTTCCTACTTACCCCAGCTTCTGTCCCTTGTACCCTCTCATATATCCTAAACCAGAGCCTTGGGTTTCAGCCAAGACACCAAAATTCAGAGTTAAGGGAGCTCTATTTCCTCAGCTGTTTGCTGGCATATTTGCTGGCCCAACAATTCAGATCTCTGAGTGCCTCTTGTCTAAAACAGACACCCTACAACCCCACAGTAATCCATGAGAGAGCTCATTCCAGAGTTTTCATCTCTACCCTTCATTAATGCAAGCACCGATTAAGTTTTGCCACTGTCAAACTAAAGGACTAAGACATTGTACAGACATTTGTCCACATCTGAACACTGTTCCTGGCTTATCCAAAGCTCTGTACCCACCCCTATAACTTCTGCCTGCCTGCTGATGTCTTATGTTCTTGATTGCACCCATATTTGGTATCCTGACACTTAACTAACACCTTGTACAGAAGTCATTACTTATCAGCTCCTAAACTGAATAGTGTATGACAGCTGAAAAGCAGTAAGGGGTGGGGAGAAGCAAGGATCGAAACCACATCCCAGCTATATGTGACTGCACAAGTGATCCCGCATTGCTTCAGGGCAAGGTCAGGGTCAAGCCAGTCAACACTGTGGCTATCCCCATTAATTCCCTCAGCCTGGTTTGGGAGCTTCTCGTGCATGTTTCTTCACAGGAGTCACCTTCTGGGACACCACAGCCATGATCAAGAAGAACCTTTGGCTCCTTATCAGTAAAAAAGCTGTCTTTGCTCCTTGGTTGATTCCCAATGTGACCAGGGACACTGAGGCAGCATTTGTTCAGTTTGGCAGCAATAGGAAGGCAAACTTTGCCACACTTACCACCAGCAGCAAGGTCCTGCTGGCCTTAATGACTCCAATGATACCAAGGATGGACAGAGCAAAGAGTGCAAGGCCAACAAAGATGCCAATCCAGGCAGCAGCGTAGAAGTCATTGTTTCCTGTGTCTTTCAGCAGAGGGTAAGGACCATAAGGGTTAGACACAAAGTAGATACACTCCGCTGTCAGGGCAATGCCGCACATCTGGGAAGCACAAGAAATCCATTAGATCAAGCTTCCCCAAAGAAATAGCAAAGACAGAAACAGGTGTAGAGTGCTTTCCTTTTATTCAACTTCCTGCCAAATGGGAGCTGCCCAACTCCTCCTCTGCCCAGCTCTACAATCTCTTGTATTGGGACTTCACAGAAGAATTGCAGGCAAATCTCACCCAGCCTTGATCTCAGAAGTCAGGCCTAGGATGTGAGGATGTTAAGAAAGAATGAACACAACCATTCCATCACTATAGGGAGGGAGGTGGCTGGAAAAATGTTTGTCTGCTCCTGCTGACAGTTCTAAGGCTTTTTCCCTAGAACCCATCCTGGTATTGTGGATCAACCCCTGCTGTCCCTCTCCCACCCAACTGATCATCTAGGACAGCTCTCCTTATCCTCTTCTCTCATGGTTTACTGGACTACTTATGTGTGGACTTCACTTGTGAAGAGGGAGAACTGCTGTTTTGAGAACTGTCATACTGGAAGGAAGCCTCCACCCATACTTGTTCCACTTCACTTACCCCAATGACCACATTCCCAAAGACTAACAGACCCTGCAAGATGTGTATGCAATCATCACTTTTTGCCATCTTTAATTCTTCATGCAACCTAGAAAAAAACAAATACGGTCTTCAGTTAAACCACTGGTACAATATGCTTCACTCAGAAACACAAATTATCCATGAGGAAAAGGATAGGCAGAACTAGCCAGCCTGTCTGTACACCTTCCATCCCTTGCTTTATAGTCATTTCAGAGAAGAGACCTCCCTAGGTGTTAACCTGGTAACTCAAACTCTTCCTTATACTTGAGCTACAGGAGATTTGGACCACTTTGGGGGCAGCTGGTATCTTCAGCTCCCCTTTGGGTAGGATTTTCATCATCACAACAGGACTCATAACAACCTCAGCTCATGGTGTTTCATTTCTATCTGGCCAGAAACACCAGCTACATTTAGATGGACAGGGGACAAGTTCAGCACCCTCACCTCACCCCTATTCCAAAAGGGCCAGCATTACTCCAGGGCACACTATCCTGGGCCATTTTGACCAGCACTACTGTGGGACCAAACTGGTCACCACGGTGCTCTGGCTGTATCCCACACCCATCCAGCACAGGGCTTCGAAAAGGGTAGCCCCATCTCCCACCCATGCTGGGAACAGGAGCTGAGTCCCCCAAGTCAGGTGTGAGAGAGGAAGGGAAGGAGGGAAGGAGCAGCTCAGGTTGCAGCTGGCTCACGGGAGCCAGGCCAAGTAGCATTCTGACCAAATTCCTGAGAGTGCTATATCCTGCAGTCTGGAGTCAGGTGCCCTACATCAAATTCATCCCCTTCCAGAGAGAGCAGCATAAAGGCATCAGTCAGAGGTGTGAGACCTCTCGCAGAAAGCTCAGACACCAGGGCCCACCAAGTTTTTCTTTCAAAGGGTTGGAGCACGTGTGCATGGAGAGGGGGAGGGAAAAAACCCTAACCCCGAGACAACTGCATTTGCCAGATGGTTAAGAGAATATAAACCAGGAAAGAAAGGCTGAAGTGAGCCCAGCTTGAGCAGACAACAGGAAAAACTGATTGAACATCCTTCCTCTGCCAGAGTACCTGCACTTGTGCCTCGCTGTTGCTGGGGTCACTGACTTCACGATTCTTCAAAGAAGCTGTTGGGAAATATGAGTAGACAAAGGTGTCAATGAAGGGGAGCTTTCTGAGGAACACAGCATTGTGAGACCTCTCTAACAACGCTACCTCCTGCCTCCTCAGCAGCTGCCCCTTTTGGGGCAGGCAGGACTTCCAACAGTGACAGATGAAAATCAGGCACTTCCTACAACTCTTTCTGCAGTGGTTTGAGGGTTAGGCATGCAGACATCTCCACTGCTCTCACCATTACACCGGCAGAGTGCCTAAGTATTTTTGTATGATACCATGTGTAGGAATTTTTTGATAATGTGTGTCCATTATTTTTAAGTTGAGAAGCCATTTTTAGTTCCAGCCATGTGTTTGGAGGCCGGACCAGTATACATGAAACTGTATGGCTCTGTATTTGAAAATGGCAGGCTCATGAGGTCAACCTGAATCTCTGTCCCTGCCAAAGTTCCTGACAAGCCAGGGTGTCCAGGGGGGCACATAAAACTGTCTTGCAAGTCAAATCTGGGTCTGGGCAAAGTTCAGCCATGTGTTCTATAGTACAACACTGCAGAGTCTGCCAAACCCAAGATAAATCCTGGTCCTCCACTCATCTGAAAGCTGGAGAGACCACTGTCTGGCTCATGGACCTATGTGCTGCAAACTCCAGAGATTTTTAAAAAAACCTTTAGTTATTGCCACCTAAGAGACATTGCAAGCCAGGCAGCAGTCCAAAAAGCAAGGAACTCCTTCCTGCTTGAATGCAGGCACTTGAACTCTGACTGCTACATGGAAAAGCAGGTCTGCTCCAGTTGCTGTGTATAAACCAAGGTTGAGCGTGTTACCCTGTTCAGTGTAACAACAGCACTCACACCTTGTACGTGGGCTGTCCATCCAGCCCAAGCTCTTGCCTCTCCACATGCTGGCTTTCTTATCCTCCTTGGCAGGCAGAACCTGGCTCATTCCTGCTTCCCCTTAGACAGGTATTATTGCAGTCACATTAGCTGGAGAAAGCAAGCCCCTTCTCTTGGGGTGAGCCCACCTCCTGTGGGCTACTGTGGTTTTGAGGAAAGCTGGATACAGTCACCACCACAGGTATCAGCTGGAAAATGGCAAGTTTCCAGACAAACTAAGGTTCTCCAGCACCTTAACTAAGTTCAATGGGATTGCAGCACAGGGGGAAGCAGAGGGATTAGGAAGGGGAAAAGGGAAGAAAAAAAGGATTTACTCTAGACCTAAAAACACCCACTGTCACCACATTTCTATGAATTCTCCCTCCGCCTCCCAGCAATTGGTGCTGAAAGTATTCATTTCTTGGTGCCCACTTTATGAACCTGTGACACATGTGGCAACCCCTTGTCTGACCCCTTCTCCCTTGCAGATGGTCCAGTATCACCATCAGCGATGAGAGACCAGGCAGGTGCACCAAGGCCATGACAACAGCTGGGCAGCTGGAGAGCCCATCCTCCAACATGTCCCAGAGGAGAAACTGCGGGAGATCTGGAGCTTTCCACCTGCTCCTCATGCCTCAGAGGTGAGCTGCGTTTAGTGAGAGCGGATTGCACAGCGCTTGGCACAGGTACACAACTCCAGAGGCATGAGGCAAACTTGGCTGGCGTGCCCAAGGCAAGCTGTGTATAGATGTGGGTCACAGGCACCCCCAGGTGTGACACTGGTGAGCAGCCCTCCTCCCAACCCCCAGAGACACGTGCCAGCAGCCTCTGCCCGCAGACACAAATGCATTTGGAGGTAGAGGAGCCTTCTTCTTGGGCTTGTTCAGATTAGTTTTATGACCCAAATGCAGTTTCCTGGGGCTTCAGGGAAACCCCAGAGGAAACCGGAGCTTCAGCTGCAACTCTTATCCAAAAATTCCACATAAAAAGGCAGCCAGGTCCTGGAATTTCAATCTTGACCTGGTGTTCCTTGGCACATCTGAGGAACCTTGCGATTTAGGTGTGACCTTTCTAGGCCTGAGGTATTTAATGACCACTACCAAAGACTTTGCTCCATGGTCTAAGCAGCTTTGGAAAGGTGTCTGTTGCTCTCATTGTACCAAAAACCCCTATGTCCCTCATGAGGCACATACTTCTTACTCTTCCTGACATTCTGGTCACAACCAGTACAACTGGTTGTAACTTATCTCCTCTCCCCTCACACCCCCAAAACACCCCTGACACTCATGGGGGGCCAACTGAGCCTGCCAGAGCCCAGGAGAAGGGTAGCCTTGCCTCCCCCTGGTACCCCACAAGCTGCAGACAATATATTACTTCCAAGCCCTTTGAAGTTTTCTTGACCTCCCCTCCCTTCTTTTACTCTCAGCAGCTCTCTGAGACCCTCAGCACAACTGTGAGAGATGAAAAGGAAGCTCCTTTCTGCAGAGGCTGGCTTCTGCCCTTGTGTTTTAGGTGATAACCTCATGCAGGCTTTGAAAAGAAGCTCTTCTGGCAACAACTCCTGGATTCAAGTGGGATTTGGGGTCTGTTGTGCACCCCTCACACACATTGGGCTGGTCTTCTGAAGCCTCCACACCCTATTTCTATAGGCTGGGACAGGATTTCAGTGGCCTTACAGATGAATTCCCCCTTCTTAGCCTTGCTCTACTCTATCTCTAGCCAAAAAAGCCAATGGATGAGAATTCACCTGGCATTGCCCAACACAGTCATTTTGATTGCCTTGCATTTTGTGCTAGTTGTCAAGCACTGTGACAAAGGGACATCCCAAAACAACTCTGTGAGCATCATCTGCTTCTACACCCTGCTCCTGGAGGTTTCTCAGCATGGTGGTGGGGCTTGCAGGGGCTTCACACCACCCCTTGCTACCTCTCTTTCCCTCAGTGTCCCTGTGCAGGGCGTTGCATTCCCATGCCCTGGTGCAAGGAGGCAGAGACAAAGGATGCATTTGTTTTATGACTCATGGGCTCTGCACGCCTTGGCTGAAGGGCTCTGCACCACTCGAGCGCAGCTGAGCAAACCCGGCCACTCAACGGCAGAATCCTGGTCCCTGCCCGTGCAGCCCTGCGGGGCAGAAGCCTGGGCACCACCCCTCCTGTCCAAACCCCGCCGGAGAGTGTGTCTCTACAGGCAGGAACGAGATGCCTGGGCTAGCCCTGGGGTGCTGATGGAGGGAAGTCATCCAGGTGGAACTGCTGCCGGAGGTGCTGTGCCAAGGCCAGTGCCGGTGCCATGGGAAGCCTCCGTGAGCCACAGACCTGCCCACACCCAGACCTCCTGTAGAACCTAATGCATCAAGCAATAAACTTACTTTTGGGGTTTTTTTAAACTGGTTATAATGGAAAATTCAGCCCCTAAAGGGCTTAGAAAGAAGGTATTTTCCAAGTGCTTGGGACACCTTCAGAATTACACAGGTTTTAAGAGGATGTAATTTAATATGTTAATGATGAATCGCTTGAACTCCACTGTAAGAAGCCAAATGTTTTACAAATGTCAGTTCAGCATTTGTTTGCTTATTTTAAAGCAAACATCTCCAGTGGATGCAAACCCATGCACTCCTCCTGCCCTGCTGGACTTTTCCCAATGGTCTACCTCCCCTGAAATGCAGCCTCCTCTGACAGAAAACTGCTTGTGTGCTAGGAGCAAACCACACTCAGAAATGGAAGAGACAGAAAGTTATTTTGTGCTACCACGGGAGAAAAATAAAGCAAAAACAAGGCCCAGCATCAAGCAGGGGTCACAGACTAATTAAGTTTCCTTTCAAAGAGATTGCTATGAAATGAAGCCTGTGTGAACAGTGGTGTGGCTGGTAAATCATCATCAAGCATAATTACCTCAGAAATAGAGCTGGGAGGTAGGTTTTTCCTCTCTCCTTTATTAGTTCAGCACAACCAAAACAAGAGGGTTTTTTTAAACTTTCCTATTTTCACAAGTGGGGGGGAATTACAAGATTGGTCTTCCTGTACAACAATTTTTCTTTTTTTTTTTAACACTCAAATTTACAACAGATTTAATTTTTCCATTCCCTCCTCCCCAGTCTTTAGGAGAAAAAATATGAAAAAAAATAAAAGAGCCATAGAGTAGACACAGACTGAGGTAAGAAAAATGAAATACTCAATAATTTCCTGCAGTTAGCCTTATCCTGGTACCAGACTCCCACATACCAAACACAGTCCAGGGACTAAAATAAAAAACATTAAACATATGAGCTGTCTTTTCTCCTAATAGACACTTATGGCTCACATGCCTCATTAAGAGGAAGACGACGACCAAAGCAAGGCACTCACCGCTCTCTCCTTGTGATGCTTCCCAGCAGAAATCCCAACCCACCTGCAAAGCCGAAAAGGCCCCTTTCTCCCACCTCCGCTGCTCTTTAAAGAGCCCAGGTTGCTTGAGGAACGTGCTGTGTGATTGGTGGGGTGCCCATCACATGAGGAAAACTTTTTTTCTAGCCAAACCTGTTCCCCGGTCCTCCTGGGACCGGAGGGTGTCTCTGTGATTCTTAGATCATATCGGAATGCTGTTGTGCCGAAAACACAAAGCTTTAAAGAATTTCTATTATTATACTCTCAAAAGGGTGGATGAGTGAGTCACTCATACAAGGTACTTGAACTTTAAAGAGGATGGGCAAGTTGGAAGGACGTAAATACACAAGGATTGCTGGATCACTCTTAGAACGTTAGTATAAGAAGAATGTACCAAATAGAAAAAGAAAGTAAATTAAATTTTAATGTTTTCATTTAATTATGTTACACAAGAAAGATCCAGTGGTTTGGCTTGGATCCATTTTAGCCTTATTTAGCTTGGGATTTTTTTTGGAAACAGAAGTGTAAGTGTTGGCTACTCTGCAAGACACTGGATAACATGAAAAGTGGGGAGACTATTCCATTTCCTTGGGCATTCTGGATTTTTCGCATAGTCAGTCCTATTAAGACTGAGCAAAGCCAAGCACAGATATATATATATATATATATTAATTGGCCCGTGATGAACTAAGAACAGCTAAGGCTGAGGAACACAGCAGAAAAGGAATGTCTCTCACCTTCCTCTCCCTCCCTCATTCCAGCACAAGTCTGCCAGAAGTCATGATTCACTTTACTGGAACCTTGAAATGTCTCTGGCAAAAGCATAGGTGGTTTTGCTTGGTGTTCTTCATCTGCTGATGTGAAAACCAGCCAAATAAATAATGGGCTTGGGAAGGGTGATGGGAGTTCATGATGTTAGAGACTTTCACAAGTCAAAAACAAACAGGAAAATAACGTGTATATGTCCTATTGGTAGCCATCCTGGCAAATATTTTGTGTGAAATTAGTGAGCAACAGTTCTAATGTCTTATGGATCCCTTGGTACTTGTAGACAACTGAAGAGAGATCCCGCTCTCCCATGAGATTTGTGTGAGATTTAACCCTGAAGAAAGGACAGTACTTTTGGCCTTTCCAGTTCCATGAGGTATCACAGCCATAAGCAAAAGAAGACCCAGCCATTGCAGCCAGCCTGATCTAGTAGAAAGGGACAAGAAAGTAGTCCCTTGGGTCCTCAAGCATACAGATATAGATTTGTCTAGACTTAAATGACTCAGACCTCCTTGCCCACTATTTGTGCTCCCTACAACATGTGAAGTCTATTTTGGTGCAGTTGCCACCCCGTATTTTGGCAATGTTGATGGGACCAGGTGTTTCAAACCAGCTGGTGTCCTGGGCTCTAGGAAGGCAGGTTCCCATCATCGTTGCTGGACATCGAGAGCAGCTGGCAGGGGAAAAAGCAGTGCATCCATCTCCTGAACATCACAGCCTGGCTGATCTTGGGGCAATGATTAGACAAAAGCTTGCCATGGTAAGACGTCCCATCACATCTCAGCTGGGAGGAGAAAAGAGGCAGCAACTGTGGAAATACTGTCTTGGGAAAACAAGGCGAGGACAGAGGAGAAAGGGAAAGGGAAGCTGGCGGTGAAGTTCATAGTCTTGCCAATCGCCAGCACTGAAAGTGGCTGCTGGGAGAGAACCCTGGTGCAGCTGAGCTCTTGCAGCTCTGTAGCCCTGTCCAGGACACAGCAAAAAGCTATTAGAGGGAATCCTTGTTTGGGCTGGAAGAGTGGGTTAGGCTGGAGTGGGTGGTGGTCACTCCTCAGCTGCCATTACCATTTGGGTCTCACAGTTTGTTAATCTGGTTTAGAATACGGGTAAGAATATTTTTGATGATCTCAGAAGAGAAATTTGCTATGGGGAAGGAGAGTGTTGGGATGGGGGTTTTGTTTGTTTCTTCGCACTTCTTTCGGTGTGTGCCAACAAGGTCAGACTATGAGTTTACATGAATGCCTGTGCAGAGCAGAGGGTCAGACAGACACCTTGTCTGGGGAGGGAGCACAGTGGGGCTGACAAGCCAGTGTTAAGAAGCCCAGACGTCCCCATGGCTACCTCCAGTGGGATGCCTGCAGCTGTTTTAGCCACCCCTGTCTGTGCTGGAATACTTCAGATGGACCAACACTTCTATACAGCCAGACCCAAACATTTGTGCAAGCTCTCACACTTGCGAAAGCTCCAGACTCCTGAGTGTGCACACCCCCCACAGAGCCATACATACACACGTGTATGTGCACATGTACAAACCCATACACACATGTGCTCTCCTTGTGTATGCACACACAGGTCCACAGATGTGCACACCTCTGCTGCGTGTGAGTTAAAGGCAAAGTGGGGCTTGGGAGCGAAGACACACTGCCATTTGGGGTTTCATCTGGAGGGGCAGTCAGATGCTGAGGCCACAGCCTGGCCTATTTTCAGATGGAGGTGGAAAATGAAATTTCTCAGGAGATCTATCACTTGGTTATTGCAACGTGCTCGGTGGGTGACAGGGCAAAGTTAGAACATGCCTGTCACAAAGTATGCTGTGTTTATTCAAAATTGGCATGAAAGGCATGCTGGAGGATGCCCAAAGTTGCTGAAAAGGGCTGATTACATGTTAGTTCCGGTGTATTGGTTCCACTCTTCACCTCTAAGAATACTTTCCCACCTTCCTGAATCCTTTGAATTTCTTCTCTTCATAGCATGGAAATAATGATTTAAGGCTGAGATAATGAGAGGGGAGAATTAGGGAGGGAGCGAGCACATGGGGAGGAAAAGGAGCTTGTGATCAAAGTAGCAGACTCCCAGGAGTCATCTCTGTGACCCCCTCATGTCAGTGTTGTGACGGAGCCACTGCCACCCATGAGCAGGAGGCTCCTGACTGCATTTGTGGCGTTGCATGGTAAGATCAAAGCTCACAGTTGAGGGACAGGGCTTAGGAAATCCCTCAGCCCTACCAGCGTGGCTTCAGTGTTGGCCAAGCCCATGCTCCCATGCGCAGGTTCAGCTTGAGACACACTCATTGTCCCAGGAAGAGGACTTTTTTCATGATTGTCACTTCAGCACATGATGGCAAGTTCATGGCAGCATTGCTGGGAGTGAGGCCAAGCATCCCTGTTACAGCATGCTGCAAAGGTGCTGCCCATGAGTGGAAGGGTTGCCACCTTTCCTGGTAGAGTCCCAACCTCACTGGCTGCATCAGCAAGCTCCTCCTTGAGGGCACTGCTCCCAGTGGACCCAGCCCCAATTCCTGCCACCCAGCTTTGCTCCTGCATTCCCAGGAGAGCTGTGAACAGCTGCTTCCCAGTCCGCAGTTTGACCTTCCTTCCCTGGGCCAGATTTGGGTTTGAGGCTCGTGTCTGCCACCCAAGCCCTCCACGTGCGATGGCCAGGAGCCAGCTCCTCCCCGGAGTAGAAGGGAATTCCTATATGGCTGCCTCCTCTCCCATCTCAGTGCATCCGCACAGGGGGTGAGGATGCAGGCGGTGGGGGACAGATGTCCCCTGTGCCTCTTGGGTTTGCAGCTGGCCTGGCCTTCCGCCAGCCTTGCCTCCTGCCTCCCCAGTTCAGTTGTGTCTTTTGCTACAGCTGCCTCCCCATTTCGGCAACATTTTTGCCCTTTTTTGCCACTTCTATACCTCACAACCTCAAGAGAGAGGAATAACTGTGAGGTGCAGAGAATAAATAAGTGAACACCACCTAGTGAGATCAGGGGAGAGCAACTCTGTCTCTGAAATTGTTTACCAAACAGTGCTGAGTGTGGGGAGACAAATGGCATACCATGAGCAACAACCATGGGCTAATTATAGTGGGTTAGGATAAACCACTGGGCTGGCCGCCTCAGCTAAACCTGCAAACATATAGGCTGAAAAGCAGAACTGTATATATATGCTTAGTATGATGTGGAATGCAGTCCATAACTTCTTTCTAAAACCTCAGCTATCTTGGTGAAGAGCATTACAGAAAATCCAGATATAAGCACCTTTGTGATGCTGGTAATCCTGGTGTTTTGCATTTAGCAATGAATATGGCATTGTACTCCTCATTCCTAAGAAGAGTGCTATAGGGCACACTCTCAAGGACTGGGTTTTTTAATATTTTGGGGTAGGAGAGTGCTATACCTTATTTTTATAATTTTGTAGGGTAGCTTATAGCCATGTCTATATTATGTTGTCATTAAAACTTGCAATTTCGGGTGGTTGTGTACAGCCCAAGCTATTGGAATCATGAGATTGCATGAAAATCTGTACTTTCAGCCTTTCAGAAGAGAATGTTCCTCCTGACATGTGAGCAAGCAGAAAGGACAAACAACTTGGAGGAAACTGCTCTGTCTGGTAAAGAACTGAGGTCAGGAAGAGAACTGCTTCCCCAGGGAGTTTTGGGCTAGTGCTCATAGTGATATTTGCACATGTGGGTAAAGGCAGTAAGAAATCAAATCTTGGTACCCTGCTGCTAACAATTAGACCAGCTGCTTTTGCTCCCTTCCTCAGTGGTCTCAACCCAAAATCTTGGAGAAGTAGTGGATTCTCATAAAGACTAATCTCTATTGGCTGCTACTACTGTTAATAAAGGAGACCCTCAGGGTGCCTTCTTGTACTCACCGAGAGAGACTTGGGCTCTAAATCTCACCCTAAGGATGTCTCTTACTCTGCTGACTATGAAGGAAATTTGTAGGAGAGCCTCAACACAGGCCCGAGGCCAATTTCTTCAAAGGAAAATCCAGACCTAAGTATCTGCATCTTAGAGCTGCTGGTCTCACCCAGATCCTTCAGCAACCGACAGGTCACATTTTTGTACACACAGAATCCAGAAGATAAAATAAGCACGGAGGAGCATGGGAGAGCGCAGAGGTCAAGCCCTGACTCCCCTCCCACCAGCAGGAGTTTCTCCTGGCAGGGACAGGGAGCCAAGCCCAAGAGTGATGCTGCACAGCCAACACCCTTGATGGCATAAAGGAGCCAGTAAATGGGACATGGCGTTCTCTTGCATCTCATTTTCAGATGAGGGCAGGCTAGCTCATTCTGAAGAGGAGCCTGGCCGCAGGGAATCATAGAATCATAGAATGGTTTGGGTTGGAAGGGACCTTTAAGGTCATCTACTTCTGATCCTCCTGCCCTGGGCAGGGATGCCGCTCACTGGACTAAGTTGCTCAGAGCCCCATCCAGCCTGGCCTTGAACACTTCCAGGAATGGGGCATCCACAATTTCTCTGGGCAACCTGTGCCAGTGCCTCACCACCCTCTGAGTAAAGAATTTTTTCCTGACATGTAATCTAAACCTGCCCTCTTTCAGTTTTAAGCTATTGCCTCTTGTCCTATCACTCCCTGCTCATATAAAAAGTCTCTCTCCCTCCTTTTTATAAGCCCCTTTTAGGTACTAGAAGGCTACACTGAGATTTCCCCTAAGCCTTCTCTTCCCCAGGTTGAACAACTCCATCTCTCTCAGCCTGTCTTCACAGGAGAGGAGCTAACAGAGAAGGCTCACAGGAAGATAGAAATCTCCTTGTGCCTTGTCAAACGATTCCCTGGGATTTGCAGAGATCTTTAGCAGGAGAAAAGATTTTTGAGAAGGCAGAAGTTTTCTGCTTGTCTTTTAGACAGCTTCTTTAAAAGCCTGACAGTGTCCAGGGAAAGTCTGCTAGACAGTATCTCTGTATTGGTTTTGGTTACGAATTTGAGGGTTTCCTGGTCTCTGAAAGACTGCATATGTCAGTGTCAATACAGCCATTAGGATGTGGTCCCAGCTCCTGAATGGCCTTGGCACTATGATGGTCCTTTACTACTGTTGGTTCAGTTGAGTTTCCCTTAACAGACTGGGAACAAGCTGTTCTGTCTGGATCTAGTGACTGCATTGTTCTTGCTGATGGTTAGAAACCTCTCCTCCAAAATCCGCTCTGTCAGTCATGAGCCACAACATTCTCCAGAGAAGAGGTCTTGTTTGGGAACCTTCACTGCTTGTTTGCAAGGGGCCAAAGAAACTTGTTCACATTAATTGATTCCAGCTTATTATTGAAGGGTGTTTGGGGATACCTCATTCCTCCCAAACCTGCTTGCCTCCTCTGCATTAGCTGCTTCTGATGCAGGAGGCTGTAAAGGGCTGGCAGTGGAGCACTGCCATCTACATATGGTTGCCTGTCAGTACCCAGTTTCCAACACTTGCTGCAAGCATATGTCTCATTTATCTCAGCATTTCCACCATCCACCTTGCCAGAGGGCTGGAGCACCCAGCAGAAAGAGGGAGGACAGTCAATTAAAGCTGCATCACAAGTCTTGGCAGCGGGAGAAAAGGGGAATAGCAGAGGGGTGTTGGCTGGTGCAGCACTGCGATGGAAATAAGTAGTACCCGCCTCGGGCGAGTTTATAGTGCTCCCGGGGTGACAGCCTCTGCCTTGGCAAGGGTGTGGTTGATGTCTCATACCGACTCATTGCTTCGACAGAACTGTAGGCACTGTCCAATATTCTTCTACTGAAACTCCTTCTAGGTTTCAGTACCTAACTGGAAACTTCCCTGACAAATCTGTGAGACTCAGACGCTGCCGTGCACCCGGGGTTTGACCCAGTCAAGCCTGTACCCAGCTGTCCCTGGGTTTCAGTTTCAGGTGGACGACAGATGGGCTTGCGCTTTGGGCCATCCAGCCCTTCTGCACGGATCTTTTCGCCTTTGCTTGGAGCTACCTCCATGGCGGGATGTAAACTCATGCCTCTGAATAGCCTTTAGTGAAGGCTCAGCCGGTCTGTGCTGCCCTCTCATGGGCACACATAGGAAAGGTTACGTTTCATTCTGGGTTTTTTTTTTTTTAAGTTCAAGATGCTTTTTAATCTGCTACTCAAACGCCGTTTTTTCCACACGTGATTTCTGAAAAGCCAGGAAAGCTTAGAACAGCTACTAAGAGGTCTATGGAAGGTAACTAGGAAAAGTTATTATATCTGTAGTTGTGCTGGACCCTGCTCAGCGTTTACCTTTCTAAAGGGCTTTGCTCTTCATTTACAAAGATTTAAACATCTAACGGGGCAAAAAGTGGGGAGCTGTTGCTCCCAAAAAGAGGCTAAACTTCTCCCAGATGCACTCCTGTCTGCCACGGCAAACATATATTGGCATCATGGCATCACACCATGGTCAAGGAATCTCTCAAGATAGCTCTGTTATGCTGCCAAGGATTCAGACAAGAGGGCCAAAAGCTGGGTTCTCCAATGGGCAGTGCTTGCTTTCAGTACTGTGGCATTTCAGTACACTGGCACTGCAGTCCTTCACCGAATCTCCTTGCAAGGAGGCAGGATACTATGCTAGACCCATGGGTATACTTAAACAATAGTGGGACAGAGCTGGCATCAATCTGCTCTTCAAAGGGACTGTGGTGTTCATGTAATTTTGAGTCACTGTTAAAAAATGGTCTCTGACCATTTGCCTGCAGGCAGTTTAGCCTTCCCCCTAATGTCTACTCATCTGTCCAAACTCCAAAAGCTCCTCAAGGTGGGAACTGTTTTTCTTCAAAGGCTGGTATGACGTGTTTTTTCCATTAACAAACAACTGCAGTATTACACATGCCTTTATTCACCCGTTTCCTGGTTTATGCTAGAAGTTAAGCTGAGGGACAGGAAGGAGGAAGGACAGAGGTCACCTCTTTTCCTTACAAACTCCCTAACCCTAGTACGGATCCTGCCTCCTAGTTAATAATAATTTTTAAGGTTGGACCACATGATTCTAAATAAGGCATTTGCCTTAAAGGCTTTTAAGTCTATAGTGAAGTTTCCATGGCAAGTGTAAACTGAAAGTTGTGCTCCCTTAGCTACAACGCTTCCCTTTTTATTTTGAGAACTGTACCAGCTGTGCACCTTCTTAAGACTGGCTCTGTGCAGCCCCATGTTCCTCCACCTCTTGCCTCTTTAATGAGTGGCAATGAAAAAGATGCTCATTTTGGTCTCAAAAGTAACAATGTCAAAAAGAAAATGAGTCCATGTCATTGTTTCTTTCCTGGTATTATTTCACTGCAGTTTATGAGATGACACCAGCAGTTTCTCCTCTTTTTTGCCCTGAACGATAGTTTACCCTGGACTCCTGGATGAACAAGCCATGGAGATGTCCCTCCTAGTGCTGGAGAACAATAAGGTCTGTGACAAAGGAGGGTGAGCTCTTCCCACCTGTGAGAGGAGTTGCATGGGGAATTGAGATGATAGCCTTGAGGGAGAAGAGCCACTCCATTCATTCATACCAGGAATTTCTAAAACAGACTAACTACTGGGGTGTCTGCAGTCAGTTTCCAGTGTTGAATTATATGTATAAAAATCTCTTGCATCTGCTTCACCTAACTTCATCTCTTCTGCAGTGACATTCCAGTCCACCATCTTTCTCCAGGAGAAGAGGATGAATGACTGTTCATCCAATCCATGTCTCTTCAACAACTCAAAGTTCTTCTATTCATTATTGTATGTCAAACTACGGCTGTGAGCTTTTGGTGATGCTGCTACATCAGTGTCGTCCATAAGGATGGTCCCAAACAATAGAATGCAGCCATGGATATTAATGCCTGACCTTAAAGGAATGTTTCTTCATTTTCTCCTGCATTTCCTCTGGATGAAAGAATGGTCAAGAGAAGCTTTCCCCGGAATACCTGGAGGCATGTCAGACAGGGTTTGATCAATTTGCCCCAGTATATTCCCTTTCCAAGCACTTCCACATTCTCCAGTCTTCAGCCAGAGCTCTCTTTAGCTAAGCTCTTTGTTGGACTTTACCCAGAGGTTATTTTCTTCAATTTCAGACATGAAAGCAGTTGCTGCTGCCTACTATGAGTTCCACACGATTGTGAAACTTTGAAATCAGTGGCATTTAACTAGCTTAAAGTTGGTGTTATGTAGCAATGATTCATATCCAGTGAGTCACAATGAAATGTCTCATGCTGTAAGCAGCTGCCCATTGAAGGGAGATCTTGTCTGTGCCCTCCACCTAACTAAGAACCAGAGCTGAGGCTGTGTGAACTTTTCAAGGGATTTTTAATCAGCTGTTACAACATGGTTTTTTCCATTGGTTAGAAGCAGTACCCAGGCAACTTTAGTATTGCTTGGGGCAGCTGAGTCATTTTAAGTTCCATACAGAGATGGCAGAAAAAGAAACTGATGTTTTGGTCCAAGAGACCTATTTTACAGGGAGTACACTTTCGTCCTGATTGGCTCCTCTGCATCCTGCCTCTGAAGGAGCACAAGTGATGCCATGATGCTTTTTTTTGCTTTTTATATATACCTCCTCTACATACTCTTTTGTATAACTTTTATGTATTCTTAAGGGCCTTTTAGCCCACATACTTCCAATTCTTCAGGTTTGATAACCAGCATAGGCCCAGTACTCCATTAAGCCAGGAGACCAAACATCTTAGAAGCCTCAGACACCAAGGTCTTCTCTGGAACACATTTTGTAAACTAAGATAGGCCTGTCCATGGGGGGAAAGTTCCTCAGAGAGGGGGGCTCGCTCAGCCTCTCATTGGGGAATCTTTGATAGATATGCTAATTGGTAAAGCCTATAATTTTACACCCAAACTATTGTGGGTGTGCATTTCGGGGGGTGCTCATGGGGGTGCATTTTGGTGTGCATTTGGATGTGCATTCCAGCGTGCTCCACCTGGACGGAGTGCACCAGGATCCTTAAAATAAATACCAAGGTAAAATCCCTTTTCCCCCTCTAACAGTGTTTGACTCTTGATTTTAAGACCAAGAAAAGGCATCACAAGGTTCACAACAGAAACAGTCTGGGCGCCATAAGATCATGCCATTTGGCAGATGAACTGGATGTTGCACCTCTGTGCCTGTCCATGGATGAACAAAAAAATCTCTTCCTTGAAAATAATGCGCTTTCTCAGTACCCAGCTCATACTACAGAGGAATCATCCTTGGGAACTACAAACTACCTCCAACTTCCACACCTTCCACTTCATGACTTACCTGCTAGAAGTACACAGAAAAACACAGGTGTGGTAAAAAAACCCCAAACCACCCTTTTTAAAAGAATGCACTTCAGTGCACAGCCATTTCCCTTGTGGAGAGGAGAAAGAGCAAACAACAGATGTTAGTCACGTTGCTTAGCACTCTGGAGGGCATTCAAATGTACTGTGACTAGTGTGCTATAAGGACTTATATGGAATAGTTTCGGTTACACACGAGGAACTGCTAATTCCTTCTGAGCACTCAAGGCAAGAAATTTAATGACAGTTTACTGTCATGTTGATAAATGTCTACTTATGAAGAAGAAATAATGATCCAATGGTTTTGGAAAGAAATTGTGGAAAAGGGACAGTCGCTCTGAAATTAGGACTACAGTAAAAGTTTCCATTTTAAATCTAACTTTTCTTCTTTTCTTCAGCACAGAAAAGCCTTCTTATACACAAACAGCAGTCCCTTAATGTGAAGTAGAATTTTGCTAGAGCTAGAGTGTATTCTTCAGTAGAATTCTGAAGCAGGTAAAAAAAGACAGCTGTGTGACACTACCTTAAACACAGTAATCTGCAAACATCCTGGAGGATGCTTTTTTGTTTTCATAAAATTAAGTTTGATCATCTGAGAGGCTTGAGGTGAAGGAAGTGACATTTCTCCTTAGCTCATGATAAGTTCCCCAAGATTTCTGGTCAAAGTACTCGCTCAGAGATGATATACCCTCCCCTCCAAGTCTGTGAAAGCTGAAGGATTGTCCTTGGCCCACTGCCTTCCCCAGTCTCTCGCCATCTACACGTGCCAACTCCAGGCCCACAGAGCTGTCTTGGCTACAGCCTCATTCATTTCTATACAACTGCTGCTCCTCAAAGGAGAGAGACCTCTCCGTAGTGGAAAGAAAAGAACAGAAAACACGGTTTCTCTTATTTGAGAAACAGACAAGACAGATGCTCTCTCTTACGTGTACTGGGGAGGACTTCTTGCTACCACACAGCAACTCGGTTAGCATGAGATCAGGTGGCCAGGCCTCCAAAGAAAAATGGTGTCCCTGAGATTACTGAGTGACACAGGGTACGGCCTCTCTTGCAAAACTTCTGTCATCTGTAAGAAGAATGCTTTCCAGCTCATTTCAACCTACCTGAAAGAAGAATTAAGGATCTTCCCTTGCATAACTCCCTCAATACTGACATGAAGTTGAAGGCATATACTTATAGTCTGAGAACATATTACAGGTCAAAAGCTTTTTGTCAGTAAAAGAGAACAACAAAATGCAATACCCAAATGACAGAAGCAGGAAATACACCGTGAAGGCTGTACCCCAAGGCACCCTAACCCTGTTCTACAACAAAATTCAAAGACATGTCAGCTTCTCCATCTCCTGGGACAATGAGCTGACAAATGACCATAGAGATGAGAAGGCTTCAAACACTATCTTCATCTTCCATATGTTTCCTGTTCCACAGAGATACATTAGGACAGGGCACATATACATTGTTTTTCAGTCTGATATATTTTTGATCAAGAACTTGTAAGCAGACCAATCTCAGATTCTCAGTGTCAGATTCTTCCAGTTGTTGGAGGTAAGAAGGGGTTTCAAAAGCATCTCACTGCTGTAGTGGGACCTAGATGCCTATATTAAAGTAAGCCTACGTTAGTCTACATCAAAACTTTTATAAAACCAATGCAGATTTAATCTGAATCTTGAGCCATCTTTAGGCTCATAATAGCCTTGAAAAACTTCCTGCCCTATGAATGACAGGGTGCTTACCTGCCTTCACTCTGGAAACACATGAGTTAACTGATCGTTTTTGAGAAATTCAGTTAGAAAGGAAACTCATCTCACACATGGAATTTGTATGCCAAATACTTGCCCTCTGTTATTCCCAGACTCTTGGTGCCCAAGCTGTGCTGTGGAGAATCACAAAACCTAATCATCATACATTATTTTTTTAAAAATAGATATATGGAAGTTTTTATGGTGCTCTCTTCATAGCCATAGAGACAGTCATTTGGGAATACACTACCATTCATCAGGAAATTAGAGCACTTGCCTAAAAAAGAGAAAAGCCTGCAGTGACATAAAAAACCTTTCTGGCATCTACTGCACATACACAATCTATTAAGCCAAAATAACAGTATGCTCTGTTGCACATTTTCAATAATTGTCAGGCAAGAGACAAGAAGAAGAAAGAAAAAGTTTTTTTACAGGGTAGAAACAGACATTTGGGTAGTATGAAAACAAGTATTGTAAGTGTTTCAAAAAATAAAAGCAGTTCAAATGATGTGTTTGCAAAATGTACCTTGACTCTTAATTCTCTGGGCTACCAGTGCTTGGTTTTGGTTTGTTTGGTTTTGTTCACCTCCCACATTCCTGAGTGACAATGTCTTCTGAAAGCATAAAGGGTGTGTGTAACTGTTGCTTTACTGTTCTGGTTTTACACTGTACTTAAAATGATACAGGCAGGGCAACCCCAAAAAGTAGAGTGATCAGTGTCCAGCAGGGATGATTAAGGGTGAGACAGCTGTATCCAGTGTATGGAAGAGGCAGAGAGACAGCTTCTTGCATCAGAGGAACTCTGGGGGCAGCAGGAAAGCCCAGACTCAGTCTGTCAAAGTATTAGATGGGCATTGGTGCATTATTGGACACAGTAAGCCACCAAAGTGGCATGAAAAAAGAATGGGTTGTCCAGGGCTGATTTTCAATTCTACTTGCTTTTGTGCTCGCATTGTCTGAGCTGTGAGGTTTCTCTGCATAGAAAGGCAGAGTCTGGAGTGGCCTAAACATGGGATTTCTGCATTTATATGCATAGGAGTTCAGCAGACCTGCCTCTTCAAGATGTGCCATATGGGCATGCAGGTCCATGCACGCTTAGATCTCAGTCTATGATTCCAAACCAATACTTGATTGCAGGATTTCAACCCAAGGGGAAGCACAGGCATACAAAACAGAGAAACCAGGCAAGAGACAGACAAGCAGACGTTTCCAAGTTATTGCCAATGACTACATGGTGCTGTGAAGGCATGGTGTGGCAATACCACAATAGCAAGGTTAGTAGGGGCCAAAAGGAGCGTACAGGCCCTCTTCTAGAAACACCTACACATCTTTGTTCTCCTCCGGTTCTGCTTGCCTGGCATTTATCATAGACTGCACCTGGGCAAAAGGAAAAGGAGAAGGGTCATTTGGGAGCTTATTTCCTCTCACACTGATGTCCAGAACTGACCTTGCCATTCCTCTGGAGGTTTTGCATTTAGTACACCATGAACCCAGCAGCAAACCTCAAAGATGGTGCCTCTCCTTACTGACTAGAGGGCAATGAAGGAAGAGACTCACTCTTTTTCTCTGTCTACTTTCTTTCTTCCAACCTCCTCCTTCTCCCAAGAAGCAACCCACACTTCTAACTCACTCCCAAACTATTGTCTCACTTCACTGACTTTGAATTACCTGTGTTTTAATACCCTGCAGGATCAGCAGAGACAGCTCTCCTGAATAGGGGGGTGTGGGCAGAAAAAGTGTTCCCTCCCAGTTTGGGACAGAGGCAGCTAGAGAAAGGTCACAGAGACATCTGTCATTAAGCTTCCCTCACCTCTCAGATAATTCCAGGGCACATTCACCCCATTCCTGCCCCACACCCAACTCTTCCCCCAACCTCCCATACCTTTCCTGCCTCTCTTCTCAGAGCACACATGGTCCCTTGCACCCCAGGCACCCTGCTGCTGTCTGAGCTTTTCCTCCTCCCAAGACAGCAGACACAGAGTCAAAGAAACAGTTCTGGGCTGACCACGATTCTGGTGTGCTCAGCAAAGCTGACCCCGTCCCCACTGAGCCCCAGCAAGGCACCCTACCTCCTGCAATATGAACTGCAAGGGGTCATCGGGCTTATGGAACACCAGTTTTTCTGTGATCTCCTGAGACAGAGACAGACAGAAGGAAAGAATTATTGATCCTTGGACAGATGGGTGGGTGTTCCTGTTCCAAAGCCATCTGCATTTTAAAAAGCAAGAATCTCTTTCAGACACCAAAGATGATCAAGGGTCCCTTTCTACTGCTTTTTCTTAAGCCTGTACTTAAGAAAGCGCAGGACAAGGAGGGATCTGGGGAAGGGATACTTTGGTTCAAGCTAACTTTAGGCCAAGCTTCTCATGTAAACCTCTGGAAGGAGATGAGAAACACGTATTTCACCTGAAATATCTGTAGAATTTTATGTTCCTCCACATAATTCATGGCGACTTGATAGGGGTCTCCAAATGCCTCTGGATTCTCCAATGATTCAAATGTAATCTCTGTTGCTGTCAACACAGTCTCAACCGTGTTACTGCCATTCTGTGTGGAGTCAGAGGTGTACATCTTGACTTTGAAGCCTGCAAGTTCACCCACAGGTGATCTGATCTCAGGTGAGCTTTCCCTGGATGCAGACTACACAATGAGCAGGAACTGGTCCTCAGAACCTGGTTTCTTGACAGCCAGCTGGTCTGCAGACACTGGCAATTTCACTACACATGGCTGGGCTGCAGATGCTGGTGTTTCCACACCAGGTAAGTCATCCAGTGATGGTGGGGATTCAACTATAGGTGTGTGGTCCTCAGGTGGTTCAGCAGCTGGTGGTACACAGATTCTGAATGATCACTGCGGTCTTGCTAAAATATTTAACAGATAAAGAACAAGAGTATTTTAAACATCTATCTCCACAGACTAAACACAGCACATTACTCCATCCTTCTGCAAATATGTCGCAGCCACACTTAAAGCATGCATTAATAGGGTTTATTTCTGTGGCTGGCCCCACCTGCACCTTCTGCATGATCCCAGGAACTCCACTTAAGCTCAGGCCCAGGTCTTCAGAACTGGTCTGAACTATGCAGCAGTTGTATCTGTGCCTGATCCTCACTTACTGACTAGTTTTCCTAAGGTGACTCTTTCTAAGTGTATATTCTAGGTAGTTTTGTCTTTATGGAAGTCCTTTGGATGGATCCCAGACCCGACTCATGACTTTTCCTTGCCTGGGACTGTTGGTGAGCCCTCTTATGCTCTGTGCACTGCACGGTCGTTGCCCTCAGCTCCTGCCTCATTCCCTGCTTGCTGCAGCTCCAGGTTTGCTCCTTGAGAGCAGCAGCTGGAATTTGGGCAGGCTTTACCCATCTACCCCTTGAGCAGCTGGCCGTGGACTGTGCTGTATCCATGCCCCATACTCCCATTCCTAGACCTGTGACTGAGGGCAGGCATTCTTGCCCTGTTTCTTCCTCCCATCCCGAGTCCCGCTTGCTGCAATGTCGCCTGGAGCGGGGTTCTCGGGGAGGACCTAGGGGCAGCAGGACCTGCGCGCACCCCTGCAATTGGGAAGGAGGGTGTTGTTCCTGGGGACAACGGGTGCTAGGCGCTTCGTGCGGAAGGGAGGCGGTGGGTGGTGGGAGGCCGGGCCGGGGCGCTCGGGGGCCAGGCGAGGCGGGGCGGGGTGGGGCGGTGCAGCCGGGGAAGCGCAGGGGAGCGGTTCCCGGCCGGGGCTCTCCCTCACCTGCCTCTGGATCTGCAGGGAAGGGCAGGGGGCGCTTCGCCCGGCGCCGGCCCTTTCTGCCACTCGCCGCTCGCCGTAGCCGGACAGGGGACGGCGGGTGGGCGCGGGAAGCCGCGGCCGTTGCCTTGGCAACCGCCGTCACGTGTCTCGGCGGGGCGGTGCCGCCGGCGTCACGCGGGCGCTGAGGGCCGCGCGGCCATCTTGGGTGAGGGCGGGAGCGCCGGGCGGGGGCGATGGGAATCCCAGCGGTAATCGGTGGGAAGAGACCTCCGAGATCATCGTGTCCAGCCGACGACCGAACGCCACCGTGGCAGCCGGACCATGGCACTAACTGCCATGTGCAGTCTTTCCTTAAACATGGCCAGGGACGGTGACCCCACCACCTCCCTGGGCAGCCCATTCCAATGCCTAATCACCTTTTCTGTGAAGAAATTCCTCCTGATGTCCAACCTAAACCTCCCCTGGCACAGCTTAAGACTGTGCCCTCCTGTCCTGTCGCTGGTTGTCTGGGAAAAGAGACCAACCCCCACCTGGCTACTACTTCTTTTCAGGTGGTTGTAGGGAGTAGTAAGGTCTCCTTGAGCCTCCTTTCCTCCAGGCTAAGCATCCCCCAGCTTCCTCAGCCACTCCTTGTAGGACTTGTGCTCCAAACCCTTCACCAGCTCCATTGCCCTTCTCTGGACTCGCTCCAGCACCTAAAATGTCTTGTAGTGACGGGCCCAGAGTGGGCTCAACTCGAAAGACAAGACTTAAAGTGTGGCTTCAGCAGTGCTGAGTACAGGGGGACAATCACTGCCCTGCTCCTGCTGGTCACACAATTCCTGATATAGGCCAGGATGCCACTAGTGGTGGTGCCTGGCACTGGCCCTGCTCCTGGCTTCTGGCACTGGTTCTGATCTTGGTCGTGGTGGTCACCCCCTCACCTGTGTTATTCTTCCCCTTGAAGCAGCCAGAGGGGTTTCCTGGTGTGTGCTAGAGCCAGCGAGCCATCTGTGGGGGTTCCCTTTGCAGAGGGAAGATGGCGGGGGTCGCCCATAGCCCAGCCTGCCACTGGCCTTTCTTTTTTCGGGAGCTGAGTTACTTCACTGTGAATTCCAGTGTCGTTTTGGCCTTGCCACTCTCCTATGAGGGGTGCAGGAAAGCCCAGGGTAGCCATTTGCTGTTGTTGTCCCTGTTAGTAAGTGCCATGGTAGTGAGAAGGCCTGGAGAAGAAGGGCAGAGGGAAGCTGTGCATGGAGGGGCAGATGGAAAAGGACATGTCAAATAGCTTGTAAAGGGAAGCAGGGAAGCAAGAGGTGGGGTAGTAGAGTGCCAAGAGAAATATTTCCATGCACATTGATGTGAGAGGTACTTTCTCCTGTCCTCAGTTTTACACAGATCTAGACAGCTGGTGTTCTGCGTGATGAACTTCGTCAGAAAAAGCAAATAAACAGAATGCCAGTTTTCCCCAAAGAGGAGATGAAAGGAATAAAGATAAAAGCTGTGCTGGGTTACCACAGTAACCAGCTTCTGACATATTCTGGTTCATACTCCAGTCTGACAAGAGCTGGGCTTGAAACAACTGGCTAAAACTGCCATGGGGGCTTATGGGGGTGAGAGGGAGGGAGATACAAGACTTCAAACGCTGTTCTAAACTTACAGATGTCACTTCCATTCAGAGTAGTTCACTTTGTGTGTGTTTTTCAGGTTATGCCATTGGCCTTCTAAGAGAAACAGCTGCCCAACTGCTCCAGTACCAGCTTCATGACAGTGCTGTCCAAATCCTCAGCCTCACTGACCACTCATATCATCTTGCACTGGAGCACTGCTGTTTGCACTCACAGGATGCCACGTCATTACTTCTCTGAGCCCTTCTTGCCTCTCCCACTTTTCCATGTGACAGTGATGGTTCCAGACCGCATGGGACTGCTGGCTTTTTGTAACTGCTGATACAGTTTTATCTGAAGGAGGCATCTTGATATCAGTTGTGTGTAAGGGTGGTTGTGTGCTGAGCCATCCCAGTGCTGTGTTCTCCTCAGCATGATGACTCCCTGCAGAACTTCTCCCATGGGTTTCTCCTCTCTGTCCTTTACTGGACGGGACTAAGCAGTTCTCAGCTGTCTGCTGGCTTCAAATAGTGTCATGCTGTGGGTAAATCTCAAGCTCCATGTGTTCCTTTCATCTGTGCCTCATTGGTAAACAGCAGATCTCTCCATTTCCAACCCCACTGCCTACTGCAGGGATCTGGCTGTTGGGTCTGGAAAGCTAGGATTTTGCACAAGGAAGTAAGATGAATGACTCTATTAAATAAACATCACCGCTCTGTTTATTCTTTCAAAAGAACAGATTAAAAAAAGCAGAAGATGAATTTTAAACGTATTAAAAATTCTGAGCAAAATAATGCCTTAAATACAATGCTCATGTAAGATAAATCACATGGCTTTTTTCTACACAGGCACATGGAAAGCAAAAACGTATTATTATATCATTATTTATACGGCACCATATGCTAAGTCTGGAACTTAAAGACTTTGAAATAAATAAGAAAATACCAGCTGCAGATTAGCAATACACTCCTTTATTGGGAGTCATTGTGTAACTGTGGCTATCATTCCTGCTGTTAAGTTAAAACTTAAATAAATCGTCAGAGAAATAAGATAGCCATTAGAGATTCAGTGTCTGTCTCCTGGGGACGCTTTTTCTAACAGCTGTAACAAAGACCTGCTGCTGGTTTTGTCCTATCTCTGTAGTAACTCACTGCATTTGTCCCTGCAGTATCGCACAGTTGTTCAGTAGAGATGGTTGAGCTGCTCGCTATAAATAATGTTGGTTAACAATGCGGCCCCTTTTGGGTTAATAAATTACGCTCAAACCACTCTTGAGCTTCTTTGATTGGTTTCTTGCAAGTCTGCAGTGGAGGGCTGGAAGAAATCACTTTCCACAGTCTGTTTACTTTTAATACTTCTTCTTATTTTATTGAGCTGTAAATATACATATGTAATAGCCAAATCCTGAAAATGCCTATCTCGAATTCCGGTCGCCTCATCCGCTACTTGAAAATCGTAATGAGATGCATGGGATGAAACATATCAGCAAATTTAAATGTCATTGTTTAAAGGGGCAGAAGGCCTCGGTCAGCTCCAGGCTGGGGAGTTTGTCCCCCTCCTTTGTGCAGGAGTTGCTGTCAGAAGCCAGGGTTTCTCCCAGGCTGAGGTTGGTGGCCGGAGCAGGGAGCTCACCTGCCGCACGATCCATGAGCTGCGGCAGCCCAGTCAATACCCATGGCCGGGGCCTCGTGGTTCCCTGCATACTGCTGCCCCAAGGCTCTCTGACCTGTGGTTTTGCACAGTTGCAGCCAGACGTAGTTAAAGCCTTCCTGAGGTCTGGTGAGCAAAGAGCAGCTTTCGGTCACGGAGCAATGATCAAAAAAACCAGGCTGTGAGACAGAGGCTTGGGGTCCTTGGAGAGACATCTCTGCTCATCTGTGTCCTGACCAGTGACTCTGTGGGGTCATGAGGTTGCCCTACACATTGGTTCCTTACCTGTACGGATTAATTGTTCTACCCTCCATCCAGAGGGTTATTAAAAAAAAAAAAACAGGCTGTGAGGAGAGCAGGTGTTAGTGCAAGAGAGTGGAGGAAGCCAGCTCCTCTCCTGCATGAGGTAGAGGGCTGGGGTGCAAGGGGAAGAGAGCTGGCTGGGGCTGCTGATTTGCACCCAAACTGCTCCTGTACCAGCAGACTTTGATGTGGGTGTGCTTCTGGAAGCGATGTTGATGAGGAGACTGCACCCCGATGTCTGCGCTTGTACAGGTGGCTCTGAGTGTTTGTGTGCTGGCAAATGGAGCTCTTCCCCCAGCACTTCCTGCAGCTCGGGCTCTGCCCGCATTTCCCAGCAGAGAGCAGCAGAGCCTCGTAGCTGCTCGCAGGGGCTCGGAGTGCGGCAGCCTCCGACACCTTCTGGCAGCGCTTGCCTCCGCAAAGCACAGCAGTAAACCTTCGCTGAGCTCGCAGGCCCGTGTAAGGCCTGTCAAGAGCACTGTTGTGGGCAAACAGAAAACACATGCTTTCAATTTCGAAGATTCAGGGCTTTCGTGAAAACCGAGATGTTCACAGAAATAAGATAAACCTTTCTTGAAGGGGTGTTCTCCCAATTGCCTTTGTGCTCAAAGTTTGCCAAAAGAGAGTGCGCTAAGTATGGCTTTAGAAAATGGGGAGATACTTCCAACAGGTTAAGCAAACCTCTTTCGTAGATGACAGGCACAGACTAGGTAAACCCCTCTAGGTCTCCTTTAATCCAGTCTTTGGCAATGCAGGAAAGAGACATGTTATTGGTTTCTGTGTGTGGGAATATTTGCTTTGGAAACCTGTTTAGCCTACCTTAGATTTAACCCTTTCTGTTAAAAACAAAGCTTCAGCTGTCTCTTTTTCCATCATTTGTAATGTTACCATGAATGTTACTGGTGATAAACTAAAAAAGTGGGATATTGTTTCTTTGCCAAGGTGTCAAAACTAATTAATCTGTGTCTAATTTAAATAACATTCTCAAGGAAAACAAGACTTTGTTCCCTGTTTAGAAATTTACCCGCTCTTTCCTGGGCATTTAAATAAGTCAGATTTGGGATTAGATTGGATGCTCCTTAGCAGTATTAACAGGGGCAGGTTCTGTCATTCCTTAATTGTCCCATTCTAGTTCCTGCAACAATTATGGTTTTATACGTTCTCTTGGAAAATAATCACAGACCTTCTGGGAGGCCCAGTCCTTGTAACGCAGAAAGCTTCATTTTGATCTCACCACCACATGGCGTGAGAGGGAGGGGATGCTGTGTTCTGGCTGAAGTCCACAGTGAACCTTCATCCAATCCTGTCTCCATCAGCTGTGAAACTCGTGAAGGAAGGAAGAGTCCAGGCATGAAGTTCACCTGAGGGAGTGGTGCCTGTGGAGGATGCTGGGCATAAGGACAGCAGCTGGGTACTGGGAAGACTCAGGTTTGCCTTTTTCCTCCATCCTGTGAACACTGTCTCATTGCTGTGCTCCCCTCTGCTGTGAACCCATCCCTGGCATTGGAACACGGAGGCAGGTATGGAACAGGATTTTGGAAGGCAAGTGTATCACGCAGTGACAGCATGGTTGTGAGTTGGCTTTCTGCATTCCTCAAAGCCTTGTGGCCGGAGCACCATCTTCATCCTCTCTTCCCCACACCCCCTTATTTGGCCTGTATGCCAAGATGATTTAAAATATGATGCAGACCACCTAAGCCCTGGGGTCACTCAGCTGGCCTCCACAGCCTCCCACCACTCACCCTAGGTAGGATCTGTCCTTCTTTATTGGTGCAAATGATGCTTTATCTCTGAATCGTAGCTTTACATGGGAAAGGTGCAATTAGCTGCTGCAAGGAGCCAGGCCTGTCTGCTTTCCCTTGTTTAACAGAGGCTTTAATTAAAGACCCCCTGATGCTAGAAAGGCACATTAATTATTCATTTGAAAACATTTACATAGAGTCCCCTCTTTCCCTTCTTCAATAAATTATCAACTTCACGTCTCCATAATTCATCGAAATGACTAAAAATACATTGTCTCAGCTTCCATCACCTCCCTTTTCACTTCGTCTATTCCAACTGTGATGGGTTCAGTATCTTAATGTGAAGGTCTCCTACTGCTCTTAAGTAAAAAGGGAGGATGGAAGATGAGGGGGAGAGGGAGAGTGAAAGATTTGTCCCTTGATGGTAATCATGCAGATGGCAGTAATTTTTGGCTTTTTCTTTCCCACAGAACTGGCATTATCCTGAGGTTTGAAGAAGCTCAATGACTATTTCTAATGAGGAATAATCCACTGAGAAGAGGAAAAAAGATGTTTCCAGGGACAGAAGAGGTCTGGGTTTAGATGACTTCCGTGCTCAGATGTAGACAGCCTATGTGATCCTTAACCCAGCAGTTAATCTCCCTAGATCACCTCTATACCTCACCTGTAGACCAGGCCAGCAGTTCCCTCTCTGCCTGGTAGAGGGATGCTGCTGTACTAATTATAGGCTGTTCCAATATAGGTGTGTGAAAGAGGAAAAAAAGCAGAGAAGCTTAGGCAGAGGAAGAAGTTTTGCAGCAATTCACAATAAAGATGTCACTGCAGGCACAACTGAGGGAAAATTCCCTGCAAATGGTTTTCTCCAATGCATTTCACTTTGTGACAAAGTGAACCATCACATGAGAGGGGAGAAAAACAGTCCTCTGAGGGCTTGTTTACATGGGGAGGTAAGTTAGTGTGAGGTGTGAGGTAATGTGCAGAAGTTGAAATGCACTTAACGTCTGTATGGGAGCTCTGGTACAGAAGGAAATGGCCACGATTCACTATGGTGACAATTAAACAAAAGCAAAGCAAAGGTCACTTTATCTCCAAATATCCATGCAGGGCTTAACATGCTTTCATGTGCACTCATTTCACATCTTTGGTAATTTACCTTAACTTCCATGAATGTTTTAATCTGCAGGGATTGGAGAAGTGCATTCTCCACCTGACACCGAAAAACCAGGGGCGGTCTCAGTGACTGCAGAAATCAGACCTGATGTGCTCTCGTGGGAGCAGGGGGAGCCAGATGGAAGCTGCAAACACGTGATCTTCTAGGATGATGGGCAGAAGCGGGCAGGATGGATACTGGCAACTTTCTTGGGATGTGGTCAAAAAGGGCATTAGAGAATGAACCAGGAAAAGAGTGCTGACTTCAGAGGAGTCGGCCCACTTACCTTTAAAGGTTCAGTGTTTTCAGACGGAAATGAAAAGGTTTATTTTTGGCCCTGAGCACACACAGGGGCTGAATCTGAGACTGAAAATGGGGTGGAACTGATTACAAAGAGAGTGATACACTTATCTAAAGCATTACTCTATTGACTTTTGTGGGGCTTTTTTCCTTTCTCTTGCCCTTGTTGCTGTTTTAGATGGGCTATCTTGGCTCAGCAGTGAATAACATGGTGACCAAACCCTTGTCCGACCATGAGGATATGTCTAAACCTTGGATGCTGCAATCTTGGAGCTGAGAGACTAGAAGCCCTTCCCACATTCAATACATTGATTAAATTTACTAAGATATAAATATCGTCTATTTCTTACCAATTAAATTATAGTTCACATTATGTTATTAAGGGATCTGAATTAACATTCTTCTGGACATAAGAGAAGCATGTTTTTGCAGGCAGTAGTTAAAAGCTCCCATCCTTTTCTTCCATCTAAGCAAATTGGATTAAAATTTCCTGTAGTGAAGTTTTTTAGCACTCATGCTGTCTATGGAGACCCCTTAAAAATTGTCCAGGCTATGGCTTTCATCCAAATGTATGTAAGTGTCAGTCTTGAGATACCTCACTCACAATCCAGCCTTTGCTGTTAAATTTGTATCGGCCTTAACATGCTTTGAAGTAATAATCAGTGCTGTGTCTCCAGGGGGATAGGACAATATGTAATTGGCTTAAACAGAAGGAAGATCTCGTTAGACATTAAGAAGCCTTTACTAATGGTACAGTAATTAAGCACAGGAATAAATGGCTCGAGGCCTTCTGCCTGTAGAGAAGTTTGGATGAACACACTGAATCTTGTCTTCTCCCACAAGGAAAGCAGAGATCATTCTTTGCAGTTTCTTTCAACTTTGTTTTCTATGATTTTGCATATGTCCGCAAAGTTTTCTTGCCAAAAGTGGCAATAGCAGCATTTTCATTGCCACTGCATTGTCATTGAAAATGCTGCCCCATCAGTGCCCCAGTGGAAGAACAGGCTGAAATAACAGAATGCCAATGAGCATCCTTTCTTTCCAAGCTGGCAGGAGCAAGCCATTCTGGAAGGTGATGTACATCTCCCATAACCCATGCTCCAGCTTCCTTGGTTAAGCCAAATTGTCTTCCCTGCTTGTCAAATGGGAGAAGTGTTAACACTGTAATTAGAAACATTAAAGCAATCAAAATGAGCATGCAGGCATAATTAAGGCACTATTGGTTTATGTCCCCTGCAGGCATTCTTCTAGAATAAATGACTTTTTGGTTTAATTTAAGCCTCTTCCAAAACATCACTAAAACAAAGGGGGAGCTTCTATCCATGTTTTCACCAGTAAAACTACTTAGTTTTCAGTCTTATAACCTAGTTTATACTGGTAAAATTTCCCTGCACTGACAAAATCTAGAGGGTATTGCTGAATAAAGAGCTTAGCTTGAAAAGAATAAGTTGGGTCTGGACAACAAGAATCAAAGAGGAGCAAGAGAGACTTCACTGGCTCTGGATCAAGCCCTTCATAAAAGAGGAATTAGCTGTGCTGTGCCAGTGTTGGACATGATGTTATGAAAGAACCATTTTTTCCTGAGAAGGAAAGGTATACAGAATAATTAACAAGGCTGGAAGAGTATTTTCCAACCTGTGTGTGTGAAAAAAGGAGAGATGAAGATCAGGAACATCTAGTGAGTATGGAGGAGTTGCAAGTCTTGTGCCCTTCTGTAAGACTGGAGTGATGTCACACTATGAAAGAGGCTGAGCCCCACTCATGGTGCTCATTGGGTTAAGCCTTGGAGAAGATGTTCGGATCTGACTTGCTGAGGGTGAGCTGTCTGTAGAAAGTAGCCACAGCCTGTATGACTGGAAGAGATGGGCTCAGCACTGGGTGTGCATATATATGTGATGTAGTTTGTGTGCTGACAAAGAAGCACAATTGCCACCCATTAGAAAAGTGCTGCCTCTTGGTTCCTCCTTCTGCTGTAGGAATACTTCTTCTTGTGAGCCTGGTAGTTGTAACGGCCAATTCAGCCCAAAAAAAGGGGCTCAGGGCTACCCATGGGTCAAGGCAGAGTTGCTTGCACACAGTGGCTTAGTAAAGAATGGGAATATGCATATCCAAATATATGAATATTTTCTGTCTTGGCTGCCTTCAGCTCACTGGAAGGTTGAGCAACTGGAGAACTGGCAGGTAGACTTTATTTAAGGTTGATGTTAACCTTCCCACTGGTGGGAGGTTACAGTATCTACTGAGTATTCCTAACGATCTGGGAAAAATATTCAAATTTGACCATCTCTGCAGGGATTTGATCCTACAACATGTTCTCAGAAATGTCTTCCTCATGTCCAGTCTTCCCTGTTTTATTGAACATAAGGTCTTTGATTTATCCTCTGATGAGATCCCATGCAAACCCTCAATCTGGCTGGTATAGGCGAGAAACATAACAGAGCCAGCTAATGGTGGTGCAGATGGAAGGACATGGCCACTTTCTTTGAGGACCTATCTTCCTATCTGAGGACCTAACCTTCCAGGGTTAACAAGGCCCCTGCTAGCACTGTGGGGTCACTGTCTCACTCATGGCTGTTCCAGACTCAGCTGTTTGTCCATGAGCTAGAAGAGGGACGGCTCCACAGTTCGCATCTCCCACCACCAGTGCCTGGACTTGGCTTCTGGGAGCTGCAGGCTAAACTCATCATGTGTTCCTTCACGCAGGTACCATGACAAGCAACAGGTACTGTAGGGTACTGCTGCAGCTTCCTGGTCCTAGCACTGCCCTCACAGGTACCGAGTGCCAGCCATCAGGATCTGAATGGCCCTGTGCTGGATGGCTGAGAAGAGATGATCAGCGTAAGCCACAGAGGTAAATAACAGACGCTGAGTCTGAGTTTCATTATAGTTCTTCATGCTGAAAATGAGTCATGGTAAGAGTCAATGGGTGTACCCTTCCTCCCCAAAACTTACTAAGCAAGAGGTTCAGGGATGCGAGGGTAATTTTTTTGGCTCGTATTTGAGCATGCACATGAAGATTAGAACTGTGGAAATGACGTTTATCTTTGCTCACTCTAGCTCCGGCTGAGATCTCTGCAGTCATAGAATGACTGGAGCAAGCAACTCCCTTATCCCAGAGCCTTGCCCTGTTAGAGAGGCTGCTGCTTCCCCTGCTTGCTTGGCTTAGGTTGCCTGAGTTAGGATTGATGAAGTTCCTGAATAGGGAAGGAAGCCTAGGAGAACCTTTATGCCGGAGAATCTCCTGCGGCACCTCTGCAAAGGGGCACAAATGCACTCCTCTACCTCTCTTTTTTTTGTCCCCTGTCCCCAGTGAGTGTTGCCACAGCTGACATGCCATCTGTACAGAGCAGACTGACAGCCCTTTCCCTTGCCCCACGCCCTTTGCAGAGGCAAAGGGCTGGCAACTGGCTGCGACAGACATGCGGAAGGACAAGGTGAACGTCACAGGCCGCACCAAGAAAATCCATCCGAAACCTTGCTCCATATGGAGCAGTACAGTTCCAGCTGTTCAGCCTTTGGAGTAAGCTGGCTCTGAAGCTGCTGCTGCTCTGACTGTAATGCTAGGCAAGCACAACCCCATCAGAGCTGGTGAATAGGGGCAAAGCAGCAGGGGTAGCAACATCACGCTGGTACAAGGAATCTCGTGATGCTATTGCTCCCCATGATTATGCTGTTAACAGCCAAGCAGGGTGGAGTTTAATGAGCAAAGGTAGATGAGAAAAGGGAAACAGCTGAGAGAAATGATGTTTAAATGTGATGGCTCATTAAACAAAAGCTCTCTGCTATGTTTCTTTCCTTGGTAGCAATAAAAGGGACAATGGCCATAAGTAAAAGGCAACCCACTGACAACAGGAAGGATTTATAGAAAGTAACACACTTAGTTTAGCTGTTCCAGCACGAATGAGCGGAGATATTTTGCATCAAGTAACTCACGTGAAGGGTTTTGCAATGTCTGCATGAAGCAGAGTGCTCTTTTCTGCCCAAACCCTGGGAGCTTCTTGCTATTTGAATATCAAGGACCAGTCCTGCTTTTCTTCATATCTGAATTCCTATTGTCTTCAGCAGATGTTTTGCAATGCAGAAGTCAGTGCAGCGTGGGCTGAGGGTCTCATACTAATGTGTCAGCCATCCTGTCTGGCCTGACTATTTCCTCCTTTTTTGTCAAAGCCTTAGTATCAATTGTGTAGTAGATTGCCTTTCAGCTTTCCAACAACATGTGAGAAGATATCTCCATAATGTTCATCTGTCTTACAAGGCAAATGGCTACTCTGCATTTGTATAAATCATGGAACCATGTGTGATTTTATGCCTGAAGAAAAATATGCAATCTATCTTATTGATGTTCCTGTTGTCTTACTTATGAGACTGGTGAAGGCAATAGTCTTCAGGCATGAAATATCTGATCCCCCAGGATCTCCCACCATTAAGCTCTTGAGCTGAGAAGTTGGCCCTGCAATCCAGCAAGAGTGGAGATGGGGCCCTAGACTTTATTGCCAGTTCAAAATGTGTCAGGAATGAGAAAGACTGAGTACACGATCACTTCTGATGTTAGGACATCTTGGATAGCAAGAGAATGGTATATTTAGTGCTCTTTTCTTGTTTTCTGCGTGGGCAACTCAGCCTTATGAGAGATTACATTGTCCAGTACTGGAAAATTTAGTCATTTGGATGCCATGGACAGTATGCTGTTAGGTCTCTCCATAACAAAAAACAACAACTTAGGAGCAGATGCAGAGAGATGAGATTTAAACCCCCTATTCACTGGCGTTTTTGAAGGCCACGTGCCAAGGAACTTACACAGATTCTAGTATTCCTGTTAAAATGGTGGGGCATGACAGCAGTGGTTTTGTTGGTTGTGTTCTGCATATGACTGTGCTGACATCGTAAACCACAGTAAAACAGATAACTTTGTTCTGTCTGATGTAACAGAAAGTCTTCTGTCTCCCAAATGTCATTTGATCTAAGAGGGATTGAACTGATTTGAAAGCAGCTTTCATCAACACCCTCTCTGTTCCAAGTGAGGAGCTTGCACCGTTGGAACTACCTATTCACAAATCTTGTGGGAAGGCAGCCAGCAAAATACAGTGTCCATACAGAAAGTGCTTATTGGTTAAGGGATGGCAACTCTGTGGACAGGAGAAATGCTGCTGAGACAATTTATCTACAGAGAGGAGTTTGAACATTCAGTTCTCACTTCCATACCACTGCATCTCCTACATAGTGGATGTCAAAATCTTGCATTTGAGCAACATCTTATTTTGTGCATAGAAATCAATGATCTGATTGATTGCCCTCAGACTGGTTTTTGTTCAAAATTGCTGAAGCCCCATTACCTGGATGACATGAATCAGAGAAATTAAAGTCTCACTGATTGCGATGTTATAAAGCAATCTGAGTCTGCAAAAGAATAACCTACCTATTTGATATCAGGGCACGTTGTGCTTGCAGTTGACACTTTGAAGGCAAATACCTAATGTTAGTCCAAGCAAGCTACAAGAAAAACAGAACACAACAATGAGGCAAGGACAACTAGATATGCAGTGACTGAAGCATGTTTCACCTTAGAATCTGGCAGTGAGTGGATTTCCAAAACTTCTTACTGACAGCGAGATTTACCGCCAACCTAGCAGCATCGCTTAAGTGCTGGTGTGTGGAAAGTTCTGACACTGCAGAGATCCAGTCAATGCAGGTGGTTCATTGGGGAGTTGTGCTGCTCTTGTTAGACACAGTAGACACAGCTGATGGGCTGAATGGCTCTCCAGAGTCTGCAGCCTGCATTAACTCCTTTTCTGTTGACTGTAAGCTAACATTTGGCCCCAAGTTCACATGTACGTACCTGCAGTGCGGACAGCCACATCTCACACTGGCTGTGAGTACACACAGTTCTTCTCATTCCTGAGGTGCACACCTCACCTTGGTGTGCACTGTGTCAGTCAACAACAATAGCAAGCAGCTGGAAAAGGTGGTTTCCAAAGAATAATCTCTATTTCCCTGGGAATAATACCAGTTTTGTGTTTAAAACCAGTCCTTCCACCTTATTTCACACTGTAAAGATGTAGAAAGTATTTGGAAACTGAGTCCTGAGTCGGAATGTCTTCTGAAGGGTGTGTTCACAAAACATTCACTCCCGGAAGTCAAGAATGTATAAGTGTATCTATAAATGTCTTTATCTGAAACCTTTTTCCCACCCTGTCTTATCTTATAAATGACTTCTTCTCCTGACTTTGCTCTGATGGATTTCCTAGAGTTTTCTTAGCTCTTTCCAGGTGGCCTCTCTCCAGTTTCACATCTACTGATGACCACATTTTCTTCCTTTATCTGTTGAAGGCAATGATCACTCTATCTGTTCCAAAACAGCTCCTCATGGACAGACCCAGAGAGTTTCTTATGACAAACAGCAATTTGATGTTCATACCCATTATACTGACATGTAAACCCACCAAGGATGACCAGAAGAAATGGGAACTGACTGTTTTCATAAATTTCCTCAAGTGCCTGGCGAATGGCAGAACATGCTCTTGCTAATGACCTCTGAGATTGTGGTATAAAATTAACCTAAAGCATCTAAAAAGCAACAAGAGGGGAAGGATGTATTTTATGTTAATTCAGTCAAAAAGTCCTCAGAATTAGTTGCCTGAAGTGTTTGGGAAAGCTGACAAAGTATAATAGCACAGAGACTATTTTCTTGCTTCTCAGCAAAGACAGCATTAATCGTCTGGGCTTAATATAGCCTTCCACATGCCAACTGGGTGCAAAATTATGGCTGGTATTAGAAAATCACTTACCATGTGGACAGGCTTAAAGTGCAATAAGCTGTGGGGTGTGGATGCAGATGGAGTATGCCTAAGGACAAACAATGACCTTGAGAATTGTATGCCATGTCTCTGGAGATATAGGGGCTCTTCATTACGAGTCCTGACAGACATGGAGCTCTTCATCAGTGGTGGGGCAAGGAAGGACTTAGATTTGGAGCCAGGCTTGAATTTTGCAATCCAGGTGTATCTAGAGATGTCTGAGCACGAGAGATTTACTGGAATGAGTTGTATACACCGTTATAATATCTGTATTCATAATATATAGGTCAATATATATCAAGAGTGTGTCAGAGAGAGAATCCACAGCTCTGGATGTTTGCAAGAACAGCATATATAGGAAAACCCCATCCTTTTCTGTACCCAGCATGGCTTGATTGGTGTATCTTCTGCCAAATAGCTATGCTTATTTTGATAGAAAAGGAGCAGAAATATGGCTTAGTATCTCATCTGAGACTTTGTCTTAGCACTTGTAGAATGCTGAGTATATCAAATAAGGTCAAACCCTTTAACACCCTGCATTGTAACATCTGTACAACACAGCTTAGAGATTGCTGTTCTGGTATTACTACCTAGTAAAGTGGGCTCAATGGTGCAGTGCTTATATAACTTTTTTTTTTTCTGGGCATGAATTGTGTCTCAATCCTGTTTTTCTCCCAGTAGATTTTCTCAGAAGCTATTAATAAACAATTTTAACTAATAAGTTACAGGTTTTGCAATGCATTCTTCATTGATCTATCTGTAGTTGGCCTCCTTGGTCATGCAGTAATCTCTCTTGGTGGTCTCTGATGAGAGGATTCATTTTAAGAGCATGATAATAAATACACTGTTGTTAAAATCTTTGCTAAAATTAGAAGACATTCAGCCCAGTATTTCTGCAGTTATCCAGACATTGACATACAACATCATCACACAGAGCGAGTCGAGCAGAAGGCTGATTCATGGATTGGGATTTTTGATAATCAACCAACAGTAGTATTTAGGTAATAGTGTCTGTACAGGATGTTATGACATCTCTATCTTACGTGTAGTGCCAGTTACTGAGACAGCTTCTTTTTATAACTAAAATATACCTTTCCTGCCTGAAAACATTATGATAATTGTGGGAATTTCTCTTATTACTGAGCCACCTGCCACTTGATGAAAGTGACAGAGCTCAGCTTGTGTGAATTAATGCTGAAAGCACAGAGAAGACTACCTATGGCTCCTCATCTGACTACTGGAAGCATGAAAGATGTGGCAGCAGGACTGGAAGTGAAAGAAGCAACTAAAAAGAAGGGGAAGTGAGAACATCCCAGCATTTCCAGCTGTCGTCTTCTCTTGTTGGTGACCAAGATGATTGCCACTGAGACCCACTAAACTGAGGGGCTGATCCGTGTCTTGCCTTCCGGCTGGAAAAGGGGCCCTAGGGAAATGGGTGGTTATTGTGCCACTGCTTGGCTATTGTACCTATCCGGAAGTAGGAGCATCCTTTACTGCTGCACATGTTCTGGTGTAAACCCCTCTCCTGGCCACAGGCAGGAAGGGAGAGTTAACTTCACAAAAAGCAGCTGCTGTGCACTTAATGTCTCCTGTTGTCATTACCAGGTGTGTTGGTTGTTAGTTATATTGGGGATCCACTTCCCTTCCCAGCCCGAAACTGGGAAGCATAGCTGTGCTCCTCACTGCTAGGCCACCATTGGGCTGTGAATGAAAGGTCAGCCCTGTCTCCAGACCACAGACACACACTGATCTCTGACCCTCTCACTGGCAATCTTCCAACAAACTCTGTCCCATGTTCAGATTTGGGGAGAAGTAGCCTTAATTTCCTGCTAGACCTCTGATGCGCACCTTGCAAAATCTGCTGAGGTCTATCTGAATGACTACATAATGAGGCCCAAGGTGCTTGCTCTGAGCTGGAGAGATGTAGCTGTGCTGGTGTTCATCAGAACCCTGATTGTTCCAGGCTGCTCACTGTGCTTCCTCCACTGGACGATGCCTCACCATTCCTGCTTCCTTCTCACTTTTCTCTTCCATCCCCACGGCAGGAAAGACTCCTTGGCTTTTAGGTGGGGGCAGGTCATGTCAGATGTGTGTTCTCCTTTGAGACTTGCCCACTGCTTGGCTTAATTAATCCTGACACATTGCAGTTGCTGTTACGGAAGAAATGTCAAGAGAAATTAGACCAGCTGGTAGCATGAAAACTGGGGAAGCGTGGTGCCTCACTTTCCTGGAGAAGTTTGATTTGCTTTCCTGGCAGGGGCTGTGGGGAACTGGATGGCTGTGAGTAGAAGAGGCTGACCTGTGTCACCTGCTCTTGCCACAGTCCCCTTGCACCGAGATCCACTGGAAGGACAGGAAAGACCTGTTCCCCAAACAAGCCAAGAAGGAGATCTAACCAGCAGCAAATGGTGTGGCTGGGCTTTTGTGAGAGCTACGACAGCCCTAGGATTTGGCTTGGCTTAGGGTCCTGATTACTTGAAGCATAAGGCTCTGAGGATCTCTGGGGCTTTGTTGAGCTCCTCAAGGAGGAGAGAAGCACTATGGAGTTGCTTCTTTATCTTCTTTTATTCTATCTATGAGCACCTTTAGCAACTGTTTCTCACCATTCCCTTCACCTTTATATCTATTTACTTCAATGTTTTCATATACCAATCAATTCTGTGGGATTTATCAGCAGCTTTCATGCTTTTTATTTCCTTATATGTTGATGTTTCATTAGACCATCGCATCTGAGCTCTTTCCGTTCTGCAGTGATCTGATATAATAAAATGAGAAGCTAGTCTAATAATATACAGTGCAGCTGCACAATGTGGATGCATTGTGAGTGCATTTTTCTCCCTGTATGAACATCTTCTCCTCTCTGCTCTCCTGTGGCACATCAGCTTGTAAGTCTGCAGATGCCACGAGCCTGGAATAGAATTGCAGTTGCAGGGAACTGGCTTTGATGCTTAAATATGGCCCAAAGTTTAGGAGCATTTTCTGTGCTGTCTTAAGGATGCAGGCAAGTAAAATTTCACCTCTGCTTGATGATTGGCAAAAAAATCTTGTTCTACCAGACAGGCACTTACTTGCCAAGGGCATGTAATCATATTTAAATATTAAGAACAAGACCTTGCCATGGCATAGTATCTCTAGCTTGAGAAACTCAGAAGTAAGTTTGGCTTCTAGTTATGTAAAAGGAATATTTGTCTCCTGTTTTGAACACGTAGATTGCACGTCCTGTTGCAGTGTTGGAGATCTCACTCCTGATTTCTGTGCTGGGCTCAGTGCAGGAGTGCTCCTCTGGGACTCCTCTGGGGAGTGGATCACAAGCTGTGCCGCACCAAGAAGCAGAGAAGAGACCAGGGACTGAGAGAGGAGAGCAGAGAAGAGGAAAAAGAAGGATGGTTTTGTGAGGGCCGTGCCACTCCTTAAGGGACAAAGGCCTGCCCGCAGCAGACGTTTTGGTAGCTGTGATGGCAGTAGCTTCTCTGCGCTGTCAGGCTCTTTGCACTGCGCCAGCAAGTTCCAGGCTCAGGGGTTGGTCTAAGCACAGGGTTACCCAGGCCAGGAGGTTATAGGAGGCAGCAAAACAGTCACAGTCTCTTGCCCGCTATACCTATTTGTGCAAAAAATAGCTGGGCTATTGTTGGCCAGTGACAGTCCTTCTGATCTGCAGCAATTGGTGCACTGTGGTTTCTCTGTGTCAGCCAAAGCTCAACTAATCCCTGAGAGAACAGTGCCTGAGAGAACAGGTCTTGTGCATTGTGTCCCTCATCCCTATCCTACTCCATACTCCTCAAAAGCTCACAGCATTGCTTATTCTCTCTCTCTCTTGTGGTTAGGGCAAAGAGGGGTGTTCTCTTGTGCTTTGGAAGACTTGGTTTGTGGAAACAAGCCCTTCTCTCTCACTTTGGGCTTGATCTGAAGCTTACTGCACATATCCAAGGTGTACGAGGGCAAAGGGAATGGAATTTGGGGGCTATGAGAAACATGGCTCAGATATCAGTCCCTGACCCCACGTCCGTTCATTTTCCCTTCACTATGCTACCTTCAAGAGGTGCTAGTCTAGAATCCTAGAGATTGCTAGACTGACTATCACCAGGCTGCACAGAAGGCTTGCTGTCTGTCGTAAAAGAAGGTCTGCCTGGCCTCTGGGTGGTGAGTTTCCTATGAATTTATAGGAGACCTGAACCAGTAGGCATCACTGCTCCATGGGTCCTAGCATCCATTTTGTTGGGAAAGCTTGAGGAGTTGTCAGCGTGGGGAGCAGCGTCATAGCCTTGTGTGGAGGGGGATGTGTATTTGCATGGTGCTGATCATGCTGCAGGAGGTGGGAATTCACCTCTGCCTGGTTCTCTCTGTACATATCAGGCCACTGCCTGGAGCTGGGGCTGTCTCATGCTGAGAGAGGTGCATATGCGAGGTCTGCTCTGGTATTTTTTTACACAAATCACGTGTGTTTCACTGACCAAAACTGCCCACAACTGAGAAAGGGATGGCCAATTTAAGTCATTTTAGCACAAGCACACAAGGGCCCCATGGTGCTGAAAGGATGGCTGTCCCAGCTCACTGGCACTGCTGCCCTGTTGGAAATTGTCCTACACAATCTGCTGGGGAAGCTGTTCAAGTTTCCCTCCCTCTTTCAAGTTGTGCAAAATCCTCAAGCTTAGCTCACATCAGCCATTCTGATGTCTTCAAATAATATGTTGAATCCATAGCTCAGATTTGGGAGGTTCCTGTGGACTGATCTCCCAGCAGTGCTGTGTAGGCTCCATCCCTGCAGAGGCAGGGAGAAGATGTTGAAGTACATCTGCTCTTCCACTGGCATGGCTGAATCTGAGGGAAGGCATCTCTTCATTGCCTGAGGCCTTTCTCACTCACAGCCTTACCCTGGTTTAGTTGAAGCATCACAATCCTCTCCCTGAGCTCTCTCATGTTAGTCTAAAAGTATTTTACATCTGCTTTTTAATTCATGATTTCCTTACAGACTTAACTTGGATCATCAAAAGCTTTTCTCAATCCCGTAGAGTACAAGCAGAGTTGGGAGGGGCTTCAACTAAATGCATATTACACCAGCACAATTTTAAGGGTAGGCAAGCTCTGAGAAACGTGACTGAAGACATGTGAATATTCACAGCCATTGAAGTAACAATAAATACAGTGTGGGTGACGTAATAGATTCAAACAGTCAATGCAGTAGCAGGAACTGCTGTCAGTGTCCATGAGCAAAGAAAGACAAAGTTCATGAAAAAAAAAAAAAATTATATTTGCTCTGCATTATTCACCCAACCACAGTTTCTTCTCAGGGAAACCAAGCTGTTAATGTCTGGAACGGGGGAAAACAAAGCAAGAAGTGCAATGGAAATGGAAACAAAGTATTTTTTCATGTTTTAGTTACTGGGACTAAACTATTAAACATGTTTGCTCAGGATGGAAGGATGTGAGATATGAAGCCCTCAGGCAAGAACAGTGGTACACAAAGACACCCCTGGAGCCTTTCACTTTTTCACTGAAAGGTGCTCCAAGAATGGTTTTCACTGGACCTACATGAAGGAAAGGAGAGACCGAACACCAACCCCAACCCAAGGTGGAGTCGGAAATCTGCCATAGGGCTGAGGCGAGTGCCAAGCAGAAAGAAGAGGAGGGAGCAAGGTTGGGGCAGTACTGCACTCCCCTTGGCACGCCTTTGACAGTGTCAGTGTCCCTGGAGCTCTGGGCTTTGTGGTTTTCTGAATGAAAACCCTAGGCGTAACCTGAACTCGAACCCTAACGCTAGGTTGAGCCAGAAATAGAACATTGAGGTGAGACGAGTGCCAAGCAGAAAGAAGAGGGGGAAGCAAGTTTGGGGCAGTAATGGGCTCCCAAAGGCATGCTTTTGGCAGTGTCAGTGTCCCCAGATCTCTGTGCTTTGAGATTTTCATAACCCTAACCCTAGGCATAACCCTAACCCTAGGTTGATCCGGAAATAGGGCACTGGGCTGAGGCAAGTGCCAAGCAGAAAGAAGAGGAAGGAGCCAGGTCAGGGCAGTACTGCACTCCCAAGGCATGCGCTTTGCANCCAAGCAGAAAGAAGAGGAAGGAGCCAGGTTGGGGCAGTGCTGCACTCCCAAGGCATGCACTTTGACTTGTAAGTGTCCCTGGAGCTCTGGGCTTTGTGGTTATCTGAACCCTAACCCTAGGCGTAACCCTTACCCTAACCCTAGGCTGAGCCAGAAATAGAGCATTGGACTGAGGCGAATGCCAAGCAGAAAGAAGAGAAGGTGGCAAGGTTGGGGCAGTGATGTGCTCCCCTAGGCGTGACCTTTGCACTGTAATATTCCCTGGAGCTCTGTGCTTTGTGGTTTTCTGAACCCTAACCCTAAACCTAACTCTAACCCTTACCCTAACCCTAACCCTAACCCTAGCTTGAGCTTGAAAAAGGGCATTGGGCTGAGATGAGTGCCAAGGAGAAACAAGAGAAGAGAGCAAGGTTGGGGCACTAATGGGCTCTCCAAGGCATGCCTTTGGCAGTGTCAGTTTCCCCGGAGCTCTGGGCTTTGTGGTTTTCTGAACCTTAACCCTAGCCGTAACCCTAACCCTAACCCTAACCATAGGTTGAGCCAGAATTAGGGCATAAGGCTGAGGCGAGTGCCAAGGAGAAAGAAGAGGAAGGTGCAAGTTTGAGGCAGTACTGCGCTCCCCAGGGCATGCTTTTGGCAGTGTCAGTGTCCCTGGAGCTGTAGGCTTTGTCGATTTCAAAACCCTAACCCTAGGCGTAACCCTAACCCTAACCCTAGGTGGAGCTAGAAATAGGGCATTGGGCTGAGGCGAGTGCCAAGTAGAAAGAAGAGGAGGGAGCAAAGCTGGGGCAGACACAGCTGCCACCCATTCCTGTAGGTCTGCAGGTGGTAGGAACGGAAGGACTGGCACCTGGCTGGGTCTGGAGGGAAGACTTACTGATGGTTCTGCTGTCCTCATATTCATCCTCTTGAATAAACCACTAGAAGTTAGCTATCATTAATGTCTCAACAAATTACAAAAAGGTTTGAGGACCTTCTCCTTTAGGCACTTCAGTAAACCTGGACCTTATTAGACATCTTTTAGAAAGTCAGCGAAGTCTTTGCACATTTACTTCAATGTTATTAATTTACAAGGGCTACTCAATTAAGAGAGCCAACTAACTTGTAAAACTTTACTTATTTACACTGCTTCTCGTGAAAGGATTTTCTAGGACCGTGATGATGATAAGCTTAGGCATTACAAATCCTCTTGCTGCTTTTGTCAACAGGCAGCCTGAGAGCATTAATCAAAGAGATGCACGCTTCTCAGCAGTGGCTTCACTCCAGCTCCCTGCTGCTTCCCTGCTGTGGGGTACAGCCCTGCAGGGCACCAGCTTCCCTCCCAGTCTGGAGGAGCTCTGCACTGGCTTTTACCAGGGCTGGGGATCCCATTTGAAAGGCAGCATGAAATTGGGATGCTTCTCATGACCCCTTTTTAGGCAGCAGGCAAGACAAGGCTGTGTTTGCCTCAAAAGCAAAGCACTCTCCCCAAAGTGTGCATTTTGGCTCAAGGCAATTTTCTCACACCACGCGTGTCTCCACTGCATGAAGCTTCATCAGGGCAAGATATGGGGTACACTTGGGCTTCAAAGCATGCTCCAAATCACTTTCCAGACAAGTGAAAAATTGCACTTCAACTTACTGCTGCAGAGAAAGGAAATGGGAGTGCAGTGTGAGGAGGACTGGGAGTTTTCTGACCTCCAAGCCCTCCAGATCACCTTTAGGGATGTACCAAATGCTCCTTGTTTGTCTAGGAGCCTCCCAGTCATTTCAGGCCAAGTCAGTCATGCAGCTCTGTGTTATTCGCACGGCAAATGTGGTAGGTAAATGCTGCTGCTGCTCCTGGGAGGTGCTGGTATACGTTAATGGTATGAGGAACTTGGCACGATTTCTGCCCTACCTCAGCCCAGGGTGTTATTTTTCCCTGTGTCACTGCTGCAAGTGAGATTTATCAAGGATGATTTTCTCATTCCCAATAGTTACTGAGATTTTGCTCTGTGCACTTGGTGAATCCCCATCTCCCTGGTGTGCAGATATTGCAGGTGCATGAAGCGTGAAGTTTGAACCCACCTGGCAGACTGGGACAAGTCCTTCCTCCATGATGGACTCACTGAGACAGTGCTGGGGAAGGTGAATCAGTCGACCAACTGCATATGGGCAAGAAAGCCACTGTCTCAGGCAGTGAGAAGAAGGGTAGCATCATCTGCCTGAACAGGCAGATATTAAACACATGGAGAGTTTGACACAGGTTGTGCAGCAGTGAATTATTGCACATTTTGACCCTTTGTCCAGCATCTGCCTGTCTGGCTGCTTGGACTTCCTTCTGTGTTATTCAGAGCATTATGCTATGTATTGACATTTGCCTTCTTTGAAAGCTGCAGGGAGAGGGTTACCCATTGCTTTCCTGCGTGGAAAATGCCAATAATGAAATTGAATGCAGTGGGTTCTTCCTTCACTAAGAGCTGTATGGCTACACAAGCATGTCATAAGCGTGTTGGTAGCCTTTGCTGCCCTGAAAGGATTTGCTTCTTGAAGGAAATTATTTCCCCTCTGCGTCAACATGAAAGCAAAGTTTTTCGGCTCTGACTATTCTACAGGTGCTTGTGCAAAATCTAATGAATGTGTTAATGTGCATGCAAGGATGTTGCTAGGAAACTTGCGAGAGCTAAATGAAGAAATGCTGTTAATAGAGGCAAGTGGAAGGGCCTCAAAGTTTTCCTTTGCAGTCATGCTGATGGTTGTTATTATATAAACAGGGCCAACTGTGACACTGTGTTGGGCCATCATCTGGTGACAGCAGGTCTGCTTAAAATGCAGTAAAATTAAAAACAATTTTAAAAGGCTTGACTCTCGTGGTGGGGTTTTGATGTTCTTCCATCCGAGATAAGCTTTACTGCACTATCTGCTTCTGTAAAGGGTGGGTAAGTGCCTTCTCTCTCGATGTGCTGGTGAGGACTTTGCTCTGCCTTGTTTCACAGTGCCTATTTGACACTCACTGGTGACCAATCTGAACCAGCCTGTACAGATCCATCTAAGACCAGAGCTGGGGCAATGCTTTACCAGTCCGCCTGAAAAGTTTTGTGAGGTCTAGAGCACTGAGGGAGGTGATTTTTTGCCTCTACCTTTGTCTGTCTCCAGTGGGCCTCTTGGAGTTTAATTCAGCTCAAAGATGATATTGAATGAGAGATTTTCTTCTCCTCTTTGTGGTGGTAAGATTTCTATAGAGCCCAAGGAATGCAAAGTTAGCAGGGACTGCTAATATCTTATGTTCGGAAGAGACCAAAAAACTTCTGTCTCAGGTTGCCTGTGGGCACACTTAAATTATCTTCCCAAGTTAACCTCTCTTGCCGTTCCTTCCTAATGGCACATTTTTTCTGTAACGAGTGTTGCTCTTCCTGCCATTACTAACCCTAAGAAGCAGCTCATTTTGCTTCCTCCAAAGGTTAGGGAGTGCTGAGCTTGTTCTCTTTTGGAGAAACATTAAACTGTGTATGCTATGTACTTTCCAACTGCTGCGGAAGTTAGGGCTGGCAATCCTGGCTTGCTCCCAGCTGAAGCTGTGACATTCTGCTGCTTTAGCTTTTCTTCCAGCTTCTTCAGTACATAATATTTCTTTTCATGTCATCACTTGTTGCATTAATTTTTATCTTTTATTTTTTTTTAGAAACAGCTAGGGAAAAAAACCCAGCCAACTAAAGAAAGCAACAAAACTCCAGCAGCAAAGGTTTTCTTTGGCTGTAACTGCTTGTTCTCTCAGCTAAGAGTGACCTGCAGGTGCCAGCTGTCGGCTGGAAAGTCTTTGCTGTGGAGTGATGTGTGGATGGGGGCAAGTTGCATGCCAGGTAAGCTTTTTTTGGAATGGGTTGACAAAGGAGTTGTTCCTAATGTGTCCTGAAGTACAGCTTGTTTATGTGGCTCATCCTGAAGAAGCTCTGATAACTTTTTAGCCTGTTGCATGCCAATTGCTGGGAAAAAAATGCAAACCCCGGGAATAATGGAATGAATTTAAAATGTCGTTTGGAAGAATTCTTTCCTCCCTGGCTTTGTAGTGTTCAGATCCAGGGATTCTTTTTTTTTTTTTTTTTAATCTTGAAGGCTTTGCAAAAGATTATCTGATATATTTTTTCTATCTTTTAGCTGATCTAATAAAAATTAATTCCTTTCCCTAGAAACATTGTCTCAGCTACAGCCTAAAGAGTTCACAACTACAACAATGCTACTACTGTGAACAAAGTTGCCTCCATTTCAATGAATCCGACTGTGTAGAATTCAAAGGGAATTAGCTGTGCAATCATTTAAAAATTACTCAACTGCATTTCTATGCAGAGAAAGTCATAACATTAAAATCTCGAGTCTTTTCAGGACTTGTGTCCCCTTTGTGCAAGCTGGGAATTGCCCTTCCCTAATAGCATGAGGCTCCTATTTCTATCCCTCCACAACCACCAAGCACTAAAGATGAGAGGGTTTTTGTTATACAGGGTTTTTATGTCTAGAAAAACGTCACTAGCCCAAGGCTGAATCTGAATCTTGTCTGTCCTGAGTGGGGATAGTTTGGGGAGAAATGCCTTTGAAACCGATGAGTTATTTGTAACACTAGAGTACATCTTGGTGAAGATGAATTAATGGATAGAGTACAGCTGAGCTGGTGAAAGGTACACAATTAATTCAGTTTTGACAGGACTGTATAATTTATAGCCGGGATCACACCTTCAATTAGGCATATCTCATTCTTTATTTCTACAACTGTAGAGTCTAGGAATACCAAACCCAAATGTCAGCCCTAGTGTGCTTGGTGCTGCACACAAACAGAAATAAAGGTACAATGTGAAAGAGAAAGAGCACACCTGCATAATGTTGAGACTATTTTGGGAGGCAATCCTGCTCACTAGTGAAATATTGAACTATTGAAGCTTTCGTGCTTAATGACTACCTGACTGTTTCCATAAATGTCCCAGTTTCTGTCTCTGCAGCCATTCCTTCATGGAGGCCAAGTTTGATTCCAAGGAGAAATAAGCTGAGAGGGCAGGACAAGCATTGCAAAGGCAGATGTCCAGTGACGCTGTAGATGATGTGGTGTTTGGGTACCAGGGTCACCAGAGTTTTGCTCATGGGAGATGTGTGGGTTCCTGCTTCTGGTGAGCTGAAACTGTAAGACAGAACTATAGAAGAGAAAGGGAATTTGCCTGTAAAGGAAGAGGTCTATCCCAGGCAGGAACAGGTTAATGTGCCTCGTTGTAGACATGACCAAAGTGATGAGGAAAGCTACCTAGGCTGGAGTTTCTGGTTCCTGTAAAGACATTAGCTGCCCTTGCTGTGGGCCAATCTCTCAACATCAAACAGCCTAGGGAAAGCAGGCTCAAAATGGACTCCAGCCCCTTTAGACTGTGGGGGAGGACCCCCTGCCAACGACTGTGAACTGGATGTCTGTCAAAACCCCATGCTGCTGTCGTGGCTCTGAAGACCTTGCTGTCCTACCTGGAGGGCTTGCAAGGCTGCTGTAGGAGCTCTGCTGTGCACCTCTGTCACACCTTGGGGCTGCTGCTCGCTGCAGAGCTTGTGCTCCCCTTGTTAGTGATTTCGGAAGTATCGCTGCATAAATCAATATGCAGGAAACTAACTTAGCATCTCTGCCAGGTGTCTGTTTTCCTGCAGCCTTCCCCAGTATTTCAGACTGGATTGGTAACGAGCAGAGAGCTATATTTGTGTGGAAGTGAGCTGCCAACTCCTTAAGGATTAATTTATTGGGCTGCAGGCCAAGGAATATTTTGGCCCTTGATTGCACATTACTTGCTGCATTTACTTAATCAAATAGGGAAGCTTTTAAACTTTCAATCCAACAACATGAATACATTATTGTACCGTCCTCTGATTTCCTTACTAGCAACATGTCAGTAATGAAAATGGGGCTAAGGAGGAAAGAATCAACAGTGTAGTTTGTCTGAGTCTCTCTGGCATCCAGGTAAGGATAAGGACGGTGCTCTTGTCTCTTTCATAACATCAAGATCCATTTTATGAGCTACCTCAGAAAAATCTGGTTTATAGCTGTTTGATTTCCTAGAGAAAGCCAGCTGCTTTTTTTTTCTCATTTGGGAGAGGGATTTATCCTTGGAGATGACACCTCCTGGAAATCATTATAGAAAATAGTATCCGTGGTAACTGGAGCTGATATTTCTATACTGAGAAGAAATCTGTGCAGTCTTAAAACTGTGAGTTGATTGGATAGGGGAGGATAAATTCAGAAAAAAAGTTGCTTTGAACCACTAGAGAGAGGATCAGGAGGCCATGTGAGATGCTGAAATGTAACTTTACATACCAGTAAATACAACCTTACATGCAAGTATAAGCCCAGTCCCAAATTCAGTAGTACCTGCATCATCTTTCAAATGGTGGTATGTCCAGAGAAGCCTTTTGGACCTTTCCTGTCCTACATGCACTTTAGGTTGATAAATTATGTTTGTGCAGATACCACTCTGAGAACATTTGCTTTGGTTAGCATGCCCTGTAATCAGAATGAGCTTGCTGTCATGCCCTACTGATTAAATCAGATTGAGCTCAAGTACTGGTGCGGGGATGTAGAGGCCTTGATTCATTCCCACGTGAAAACAAGGAGAAGCTTGGTAAGCTGGGCTTCTTCAGACTGGAGGAGAGAGGGAATAGGGCAACAGACACCTGTCTTCCAATATGTATGTGAAAGTCATAAAGAAAATTGAGGTATACCCTTTTTTCTGAGGTTAATTAGTGGAGAAGCTCAGAGAAGTTTTGGAGTTTGTGTCCTTGTAGATTTTGAAGAATTGACTGGTCAGAGCTCCAAGCAACCTAGTCTGAATCAAATGTTGATCCTGCTGAAATTGTTAATTTGCTAATTTTTTTTTTTTTAAGTGAGGGGTATTTGGTTTTTTTGATTACTTTTCCTAAACTTAGTTGCCCCATAGACAGCGCTTTTCCTTCAAAGCTTTAAGAAAAAAATCTCTCAAACTTTTTCTATATTTGAGGAGATCAAATATAGAAGCTGAACTGAAATCTCTTGACAAAAAGATGCAATGTGAGGAAAAACCAGTTTTGGTAGAATTTCAGTTGAAAAACTTGGTTCAGGTCCGTGCTCACTTTCAGCTGTGTCTAGGCAAAGTGAACAACACTGGGGGCAGTAACTAGGACTCCTCAGAATTATTTCATATTCATATTCTAGTTGTACCCAAGGGCCCATTGGTAATGAAGCCCCCCATAGGTTGGTCCACATGCCTTTGAAGAACAGGCAGATGAAGAAAAAAGTGAATTTTTTATTAAGGGCTTAATTTAGCTGAATTGAATTGAATCTGTGCTACCACACTGAAAACTCCAATTGGTTTCCTAAAAGTCTGATCCCCTGTAGTCCTCTGGCTGGGTTTGAAGTACTCCGTGTTCCTCCAACAGAACACGCTCTCTCTGGCTGACCAACCCTCGACTGCTACTACTTTGTATCTTTTTGGGAGCCCCTGTTTTCAAAAATACAAATTCAGATGAGGTCATGTGCTCCCTGCTCATCATATTGATACAGTAGAGGGAAATGCAGGCATGGTGTGATAACAGAGGCCTTGAAAGAAGGGACAGAGGATGCAGTGCAGAGGAGAGGCATGGGGTGATGACAAAAGAGGTGCAGGATACCAGTGTAGACATCAGCTCTACAAACAGCTCGCTAGTAATCAGATAAAGAAATGGGGACATAAGAGCTGGACAAAACAAGTATTAAAAAAGAAAAAAAAAAGGAACAAAATTCAATATATGTAAAAGTTCTCTGTGCATAGTAAATCTGGATGCAGTGCAGACTTGAAGGCCAAAGAAAGAGGAGTGAAATATAAAATGTTGCTAAAAAATGTATAAACCCTGCTCCATACGGATCTTAGATGCAGGAGGAAGAATATACCAGTATTATGTTCTTCCCTGCAAAGAGAAAGATGGAATGTTTGCCAGAAAGCGTGGAAATTGATTTCAACTGTATTATTACTCAGATTTTTTCCAGATAATAGTCTTTATTTTTTTGCCTCTAATAATTAGGTCTAGGTAAATAATATTTCTTAATTAGACTGTTACGATTTCAATTGCATTAATGTTGAATTCCTAGGTTTGCATGTAATACTTGTTTCTTTATTGTCTGTAAGCAAGGGTTTGAGTGCAACTGTGGCACTCAGCAGAATCACAGAATCATTTAGGTTGGACAAGACCTCCAAGACCGTTGAGTCAACCTTTGACCGAAAAACCTTGTCAGCTAAACCATGGCTCAATATGCCACATCCAATTGTTTCTAGAACACCTCTGGAGTGGTGACTCCACCACTTCCCTGGGCAGCCCATTCCAATGCTTGACAACCCTTTCTGTGAAAGGGGCCTCTTCCTCATGGCCAACCTGAACCTCCCCTGGCACAGCTTAAGGCTATGTCCTCTCCTGTTGCTGGTTGCCTGAGAGAAGAGACTGATCCCCACCTGGCTACAGCCTCCTCTCAGGGAGTTGTAGAGAGTGATAAGGTCACCCCTGGGCCTCCTTTTCTCCTGGCTAAACACCCCATCTCCCTCAGCCACTCCTCATAGGCCTCACTCTCTAGACCATTCCCCAGCTCCGTTGCCCTTCTCTGGGCACCCTCCAGCACCTCAATGTCCCTCTTTCTGTGAGGGGCCCAGAGGTGGACATAAGACTTGAGGTGTGGCCTCTCCAATGCCTAGTACAGGGGGACAATCACTGCCCCGCTGCTGTGGTCACTCTATTTCTGACACAGACCAGGGTGCCATTGGCCCTCTTGGCCACCTGGGCACACTCTGGCTTGTGTGCAGCCCCTGTTGACCAGCACCCCCAGGTCCTTTTCTGCTGGGCAGCTTTCCAGCCACTCTTCCCTCAGCCTGTAGCGCTGCCTGGGGTTGTTGTGGCCAATGTGCAGGACCTGGCACTTGGCCTTGTGAGCAGGTGAGTGATAGCCATGAAACGATAAAAAAGAAACAATGAATGAAAGAAGTAATAACTTCCTTAGGCCTCCAGCATGAGACATTCTCCTGCCCTTCCAACTTGCAGTATTCCGTGAGACCAAGCTCCTCTTGTGATGTTTTCTGGAGAAGGCCGGCAAGTGAGAGATACCACAGACTGCTGCCAACCACAAGTCAGTCGGCACTAGGGGAAATTTTCCTCTAAAGCATAAATCGAGCAGACTTTTAAGTTGCTGCCTCTTCTAGTCCAGTCCTGAATTCAGTGATGCATCTTTATTTCCTTTCTCTTAATGTGAGAGGGGCCCTGTTATGATTCTTGGAGACTTGATTTCTGCGTGCAGGAGCTGTGCTCAGTCTTGGCTATACTGCAGCAACAGCTACAATACCCAGAAATGCTTTTGTCGGTGTGACCTGTTCTGTCCCAGACCATTTTGCTAAAATAAGCAAAAAGAAAGGCAACTGGTATAGTCTGTTTTGTACTGCTGAGCGAGGCACCTTGCTGATTCCGCTGCTCTCATTTCTCCTACTGTAACTGTCTTTGTTGAAAACATTCATTGCCATTCACCTTTAGGAGTTTAATTTGCATAATCATTTTTTCTTGCAGGGCTTTGGAATTGGCTGATCTGGACTCTCCACTTCAAAATATCTTAACTGTGCTTTTCAATATGCACACAATGCTGTGAGCTAGAACAAAATGATCTTGTTGTGTTACCATAGAGACATCCAGGGTCTAAGAAGGGTTCCTGCTTGAAACCGGACTGTTAAAGGGACAAGGGCTGTTAAAATTTGATGAAGGGCTTAATCCTTGACCAGGCAGTGGTATAAATCAGTGCCACCAGGGTGAAACGAGCTGGCAGTCCCCATGCAGTGCTTTACAGACAACACTCTTCAGTCCAACTGGCCCAAAAGGGGATGTTGTCTTGATAGACTCAGGGAAAAAAAAAATAAATAAAAGAGGTGGAGGGAGCGGGGGAAAGGTCTGGGAAATTAACTTGGAAATTCTGAATCACTTTATGCTTTTCCTTCATTTTCTCTCCACCTCTTTTGATTTGAGTTCTAATTAAAAGGCTTTCCTTTGCACTTAGGCAACTCAACTTCGCTTTTCAAGCATACATTTTTTAAGAACGACTAAATGAAAGTAGGCATGAGGAAAGGTGCAGGGCTGACAACTCTGCTTTGGAGACTGAAGTCCTGCATTCACAATCAAAGGCAAGTAGTTGGACTATAGCAGCATTCTTGTGTTGTCCTGGAGAAAACAAGATTAGGACTGAGAGGACACTACCTTCTATGACCCTGTACAGGTTTTAGTGTTGGTGCTGTAATTGCCAGTTATAATGACTCCATTTTGTGCAATGGAGGGAGGAGGAAATGCCTTGCTATTTACATAAAGGGGAGCAGAAATTGGTTGGGAGTGGATTCAGCAATAAAACGTTCTGGCATTTGTCCTTACTTGGGACTACAGTGTCTGGGCTGCTTATGTGAGCATCAAAAAGGTGCTTAAGGATCCTCCTTGCCAACTTATTTAAAAGCTCTAGTGCAAAATGGTGAGAGAGGCTGTACGCTGACCTGTGTTAAGTTAATTGGTGTTGACCCTGGAGTTAAAATCCCTAAATGGGCATTAGAAAGAGCATTGTTGAACACGTCTTGAAAATTCACCTTTTGTCATTGTCTGACAGCAGTGGGAGGTGAAGATCTGCCTTATGTTATACATGGAGCTATTTTTTTCCTCTCCAACAGTGGCTGTTGATTCAGTCTCTTAGGACATCCTGGCTCTTAAGTCTGGTGAGGGCAGAGTTTAATCCTTCCTGCTGTCCTTAAGTCAGCTCTGGTGACTTCTTCCTCTGGCTTAAATCCTGGCTCTGATGGACTCACCCAATGACTGTTTCATAATGTGGAGAGCACTGTAGGGTCTCTAGGACAAGACAGTTCTGCTCTCTGCCTTTTTGCTGTGAAACAAATCCTTTCTGGTCCAGGCAAATGTGAATTATGTACACCCTGCCTTGCATAGGCATCCATGTCATATTGTGCCAAAGCAGTGTGTTCAGCAGAGCTAAATTTGTGCACATCCAAGACACTATTAACTCTTCAGGTGCCATATACTCTCCTAAATACTGTGTGGCCCGTGGCTAGCACTAGGCAACAGCAAGAAATGCTGTCAGTAATAGCTTGGGAACTTGCATTCCTGTCAGCAGTGATTTGGAGGATGGTTTAGACTTCTTGCAGGACAGGTGAAAGGAAGATCAGCTGGCATGGGCTCTGGGCAGCTTCCCAGCAGCATAGCAAATGCTGCAACAAGGAGAGGTTTGAGTCTGAAGTGGAGCATGGGCAATTAGAAATGTTAGCCAACAGGTCATGTCGAAGTGCAAACTTAGTTTTGTTCTGATATTACGTAATTCTTATGTTGCTTCTAAACAGAAGACTTCATTTACTGCCACATGGCTGCTGAGATTTTGTAGGAGTCACCCTTGGTATGCCATTGTGTTGAAGGATTAAGTCAGACTTGGAAGATGCTGAACAGTTGTCCCGTGAAAACACTGAGAGGAGGGGTGAGGTGTATTTAACAGCTACCTCAGTGTGGTGGTAATAGGTACCATCATTCTTTATAGGAGAGAAACCGTACCCAAACTGACCTTAAGGCCAATACCATGTATCCCCCTCATCATTGTGTAGATCACCTATCTCACCCATGGGTACATTGTGGATCCACATTACACTGTGGATACCGAAGATCTGAGCCCTCTCCTCCATCAGCCCAGCAGAGATGCTTTGCTCAGCTGCAGAGTAACATAGACTGTACTGTGGTCCCTGAGCCAAGCAACCATCTGGAACTGGAAACAGCCATGAATATGTTAGAGACATACCTGTGTGGCTCTGTGGGCTTGGAAAGCTGGTGTTTGCTGCATGTGGAACTTTCTATCCTGTTCTCTCCAGACTGTCCTGTATATCCCCAGGGTTTTCACCATTACCTGGGATATCTCTGGCCTTTGTAGGTAACTTACTGGATTAAAAGTTATTTTTGCAAGCTATTCATACAGGTGCCATTAGTGATACCAAAATTAGGGGAAGTGGCCGTATGTCCACTGGCACGAGGATTTTAGCCTCTTGTTTTCTTGGCTTCCTTATCCATTTTCAGTCCTGATTGGTAAAGCGAGTAAGTGGCTGAAAAACATCATGTGTGGTTACTAGTTACCAATGAACATCAAAGAGTTAAGAAATGCGGAAAACTGCAATGTCTTTTATTAGACCAGCAGATGTAATAAGGGAAAAAACAGATTAGTTTTCAAGCATGGAAGCTCTTCTTCAGGTCAATGTGCCCAAAAGCGTGTTGGTATTTTCAGCTACATCAGCTGGTCTAGTAAAAGTTATTGCTTCTCCATAGAAGTTATTGCACCTCACATATCTTTAGACCATCACAGCCACAGTGGCACTGCTACTAAACAAGACTCTCAAAGACCCATTTTGTATCGCAACTGCAGGAATACATCCATGAGTCCTAACTTTAGTGTATTTCTTCTCAATTTTGTCATCTATTTATTTTCTGTCACATCTGTGTGTAATAAATTCTTTCAGCAGTTCTGGGGGAAAAAAAACAAAGAGTGATTGATTTCTATTTTCTGAGCTTTATGGGGTCTGCTGCTTAGAAGAGTTGTCATTACCACCATTTGCTGGTGTTTAGTGGAAGATTTAATTCACCTACTGTAATGATTTGGGGAAATCTGTCGATGTACAATTTAGAAAGTTGTTATGTAAATGGCAGCATTATGAAATGCTTTTATGTGGATGCAGCATCCCCTGTCTCCTAACAGGGGTGGCAGCGTGTGTCTGACAGGGTACAATGGACAGTTGTTAACCACAGCAAGAACAGCGTGTCCAAAGAAAAGATTTAGTCAGAGCCTTGGGGACCAATTTGTTTCAAACGTGTCTGCATGGGCAGGATTTGGGGGAGTGAGGGAGAGGTGAAAGATTTCAAAACGTTGAATGAAAAAGCTTTGGTTTTGTAGACATCAGAACGCTTGGGGGACTTTGGGGAGGAGAAGAGGGGAGAGAAGAGGATTTTGTAGCTGATGAGGTTTGCTTTTATTGTGGGAACAGCCAAGGAAAACTCAGGAGATGTAAAAATATGCAGAGAGTTGACGAGATTGTGGATTATCTCAAAGCGCATTGGGATGCTCCAGGATAGACAGAAATGGCATGTGTGGGGTACATAGAAATTTATTTATTCCCCACACTACTGTGGAAAGGAGCACCTTGCAGTGCACTAACAAAAATCAGTGTGTCACAGGTACTACAGGCCCTTGATGAAGAAACCAGACAGATCGGTGTGCCCACAAGGGTTGAAAGGCCTAGGGGAAGCAGTGTCTCTGCCCAGCTACTGGAGTTTGGCTGTATGGCTCCCTTCCCATGAAGTGGGGACAGCAGGGAGAGGTGGCTCTTGATGTGTGGGTCAAAGCGGTCTTGGAGAAAGAAACAACGCAGTGGCCTACTTCAGTGCTGAGAAGTTTGAAAGTACGCCTAATCCACCCGGGTTTCCATGGACACATCCGCTCCTGCCATCTGGCATCGAAGGAGTGCGGAAATTTGTTTGTTGTTTCAGGGCTGGTTTCCCTCAGATACTCCTGAGGTCTCGCTACGTGGCTGACACGCAAGCATAGGCCATTGCTGGGACAGGGATCAGGTTATCCTGACCAGCACATGGACAGGGCTCACCCGAAAGCCTGCGTTGGCAGTGCGTTGGATTCACAGCACCTGCAATGGACTGCACCTGATGCTGGACAGCGGGGGCACATGAGAGTAAGCCAGTAAATACCCACCTTTCCCAGTGCTGATGCTCCTGCTTGTTCCGCTATGCAGGCTTTCAAAAACACAAACCTTTACACTTGGGACAGGATTTCCACATAACCAGTCCTATGGCCAGTAGAAAAAAAATCTGCAATAGATGAGTTGACAGGGTTATTGCTGTTTCTTCTTCTGTTTAGTGACCTCTGTTTTGTATACACAGGTGTTCAGCAAAGTAAATCTAGGGTTTTGTTTGAATTAGTTTTATTGAAAAGGTACCGACATAGTTAATTGGGTGTATCGTTGAAGGGCTGTCATATTTCTTCTCAGATAGGAATAAAACAGTTCAATGTGCAAACTCTATTTCCTCTGTCAGAGGGAGATAACCAATTCCACAGACTGAAGTTATTAATGATCAACTGAGTGAATTTTATCCATCTCTTTATATCTTGGAAGGACACCTCACTGAAGCTGATTTTGATCAATTTGTAAGCAATGTCACCTTCAATAAATTCCCATCTGACAATAGATAACCTAGTAACAAGATGGGAGACAGCAATGGTGATGTAAGACCTGGCATCTATTGCAGCCCTTGAACCCAACTGCATCCCCACTGGATTTTTAGAGCCATGTTAAGGCAAAAGGGAAAAAAAAAAGTAGAATCATCCTGGAAAAAAGCTTTCTTTTCAAATTTGACTCACAAAGATGTTTCTCATTGAGACATAAGAATTACACAACTTATCATAATTCTTTCAAAAGAAAAAGGTGGGAGTGGTTTCTTCCTTTTCTTTTCCTTCTTTTTAGTTTTTTTTTCCCTGTCCTTGCCCAGCCTAGCATGCACAATCTTGGAAGTGTCTTGGCTTTTCAGTTTAAGGATACTGTGTGTGTTCTTCTGAGCAATGTACCACAACTGAGTCCTGCAGTGGTTGTCTGCCAGCATCTGATGCCTGGGATATGGCAAAGTAGATCTCTTTGTGCTATTCCACTGATGTGCTATTCCACTGATGGCGAGGAAGAGGTATAGACACTTACTGGTGGGAAAATAGACTGCTAGAGCAGCAAATATCTGTGCTCATAGCTCTAGTATCCAGCCGGCTGGAGTGTGCTGCACTGGCTGGATAAATGGTTGGCATAAGCCTAATATTTTGGGGAAGGCTCAAGGACAACTAAAGTGGGAATTCAGAGTTCCAGGAACAGTATCTCCTCGTCCATGTCCTTTCTGTACAATCTGCAAGCTATTTTTGGAAGTGGTGATAAGGTGAAGAGGGAGCCAGAGTGAGAGGAATGACTAGTGTATCTGAAGATTATTATTCCCTGTGGCTGCTCCATCCTTCTGGAGTGTGGCCACAGATTGTTCTTGCAATTGCTGCAAGAAGCAGCTAAAGTCACTTGCTGTGTCACTGTGGTTTGTAGGTATGGTACAGTATCTGCTGTGGTGACCAGATCTGAAAGCTGATTAAAATACTCCCTGCTCCTCGCAGCTTGCATCAGGAGGGAGTCATTTGGGTCCATTTTGGGCAGAAATGCTTTCTCTGACCGCCAAGCTCTTGATTCACATGGTGCTTACTGCACTTTTTAGGAAGCACATTAATTCATCCACTGTACAGGGTGAACTGATCTTTGCTGTTTACCTGCCAGCTGATGCACAGCAGGATGCAAGGAACAGTCCAAAGTGAGCTGGGATGGCATTTGCTAAATGCCGTGTGTCCTTATACTAAAAAACACACTTATTTCCTTTAGGTCAAGACAGCTTCCAAGTCTTGGCAGATCAGGAAGGCAGTGCGGCAGTCCTAGGGAGAATATGCAATTTTTCTTGTTTTCACTTGATTTACCTTTGCGTCTTTTCATTCTTGGAAATGATTTGCAGGAGTAAGTGTAGTGGCAGGCCACTGTGCCCAACGTGCTCTGAGCTCTCTGCCCTTGACTTTGAGGCAGGAGGTTATGTTTGGCAAGAAACATTCATTGTAGGTGAATGCGTGGACGTACCTATTGCATTCCTCCGGGTAGTCACTGTGTGTATGCCCAAGGATGGGGTTTTCCTGGAACTGCTTCTGATCATAAAATCATCATGTTCCTTTGTCCTTTTGCTTGATGAAATATATGGCAAGTCAGCTGGAGGAAAGAGAGCAGTCTGAGGGAGTCTGAGAAAACTTCAGTTCCCATATTGCCACAGAATAAGGGGAACAGCTGGGCTACGACTCTCCCTTCGATGCTTTTCTGAAGTGTTATGCTTCAGCTGCTTGAGCTTTTGCCAAGAGCTGGCTCCTTAACGGAGCAAAATCCTCTTTTAGCCTGCCTGCCCATGGCAGGGCTGGAGTGGTGGGTGCTTTGCAAGAATGCTAGAACTGTCAGACCACCCGTATTGTCAGGTTTCATGTCTGAGAACATGCAGCCTGCACCTGACAAACCTGGAAAGAGCCTGGAGGGTACACCCCTTGAGTCACCATATGGTGCCTTCTCGCTGGGTCACCACTTGCTGAATGAAATCCCAGCCTATGTGGCAGTCAGCAATTTTGCTGCCTGATGAGGGTAGGTCAACCACTGCTCCTTATAAACACAGTTAGTAGTTTTATTTCAGAACCAAGATAATCGGTGAACCTGGACTGCTGGAGTGACATTTTTACCTAGTCCTCTGGTAGAAGTGTGCCAAAGCTTGATGCTGGGCAAAGCAGAGCTTAATCTAGGCTGGTGAGATGGTAGTTAGCTTGCCACATACTGTTTTCGTGAGCAGCAGCTTGCTTTTTTTTCATGTTCCTTAAGGCAATTTCTGTTTCGCTACCCCTGAGGCTTTTCCTTGCTGTCTTCACTCCCAGGTGCAGCTCTCCCCCATCCCCCTTCACAGGGGTAGTGCAGCCATGTACAGGGTCAGAGCACCTTTTGAAGCAACTGAGGAGGCAGAAACCTGAACAGTGCTGAGCAATAGGGTAATCTGGGCAGGGGAGTGCTCCCAGGGACTGTGACTGGGAAGGAGGTAGGGAGAAACGTCACAAGGTGGATTCGCTGCCTGCAGGATGCAAAGGCTGCATAGCTGTGCTTTGGTGGGGAGGAAACTTTGGATAGGGGAATGAAGCAATTGGACATTTGACAGAATTGTTAGGGGGTTTTCCTTGTCAAACTGCTTATTTTCACGAAGCAAAACTACCATGATCAGACTTGGACAGGGAGCTAGCTGTGCATGAGCAGTCAGTCTGTGCAAGCTTTGTGCTTCGATCCTTTCCCCAGATGATCACCCTAAATTCATAGAGGGCCCCTTTCCTCCTTTCCCACCATCTACAAACACACTTGATGTGTGCTGATTTTCAACTGAATAATTTTTCTGTGTAGCCTTAAGGACTGCAATGACTTAAGCTTGTGACACAACTTGTTGGCGATTCCTGTGTTACATAGTATTGCAGTTCCCCAACTCCAAGAACTGCCTCACACCCTATTGAGATACCTTGGTCGATTTTGTAGGAGCGCTGAACGCTCGTGTTTCCCAGGCTCCTGAATGGCGGAGTTAGGGTGGTTTATACCTTTGCAGTGTTTATACTGTGTGCTGCAGCGGTGACCAGTCCCGTGCAGCCCATCCCAAATATTTTGCTGTGTGCTGCCGCTGTCGTCTTCAATGCAGCTGTAGGCAGGCTCTGGAAAGAAGAAGCCCCCACGCTGCCGCGATGATCCGGAGGAGCGGTGGGGGTGCAATCTCCAGCCCTGCGCTGGACCGCACCTCCTCACCCCGGCCCGTGTAGCATCCCTACGGATGCAGCGGCGCGGGGTTGGCGGGGAAGGGGAGGAGGGGGGAACCCTCGGTTTGTGCGGAGAGAGGCGGAGGGTGGTGGGACGTGCCGCTGCGCGCCGGGACGGTGCCGAGCGGGGGGTGACAGCCGCAGCCCGGCGGGTTGCGGGGGCGGCTCGGGGCCGCCAGGCTGCGCTCTCGGTCCG
>VZRV01001286.1:742056-858035 GCA_013398115.1 Falcunculus frontatus | reverse complement strand
CCGCGCTCCTGGCCCTGAGAGGTGAGTGCTGCTCGGGCGGAGCGGGGCGCGGCACCCGCGCACGGGGCATCGCCCCGGGGCCGCGGGGTCGCCGCCGCCGGTGCCACGGCGGTGCCCCGCGCGTGGGGAAGTTTTGATTGCGGTCCCGCCGGTGATGCTCGGGAATGCGGCGGCGGGCGAGTGCTTTTGCAGGCAGTGCTTTTGCAGAGCGCTGCTCTGCTCGGCTCCTTCTGCTGCCTCCGCTGCACCATCCTTCCTACTGTTCTTATATATACATATTCTATTTATTTTTTCTTACGGTGCTGTAAAACTTGCATTAAACTGGGCTTCGCGTTAGGCTCAGTTCTCTGGGCCTAGCCCCTTGCTAAGCTCACCTGTGTGGAAAACTCTGGTCTATCCCTCGGGCCCTGAGGCAGCAGGGAACTTTCCGCAGAGATGGTGACAGGCTGCCCGGAGTCCCCTATGTCCCCCCCATCCTCTCCTCTGCCTCCTCCTTCCAGGCACACGGCGCACTGCTTCAGCTGTAAGATACGTGTCTGCCCCCGGGGACGCGGAGACTCCACCACCTCCCGCCCCCTATAGCCCTTCCGAAATAAGGTGTGCACCCTGGTCTCTGTGCAGAGAGGAAACAAATTGTATATGACAGATGCTACTCACATCACTTAGTGCATTGCCGGGGCACATCAGGAGGTGCTGCATTAAGGGCAACAGAAGAAACTACCAAGTGCAAGATGTTCAGACTCATCTGTTGATCAGGTGGCAATGTCTTCTTTCAAGTAATGCTAAACTCTAGAACAGGCCTGCTCGGTTATGGTTTACTGAGGTCTGCATTTTCTTAAGGTCTGCCCTTTAATGCAGATATCCACTAAGCAGTTTTGCAGAGCTGTGCTCAGCAGTGAGCAGCCCACAGCTTTGAGACAGTTGGACCACCTTCACTGCTGGGAAACTGGGAAACCTGCTGCAAGAGCTCCCTGAGACAGCGGGACAACAGTAAGAAATGATGGGATCTCCCATGAGAAGACCAGAAATGTCTCAGCAAGGTCTAGATGAAACCTCCTCACAGTTGGGATCTGGATGGAGTCTGCTTGCTTGAGTAGCTGTTCCTGACTGTTGCTGCCCTGCGAGGCACAGCAGGCTTTCCCCTCTACCCAGGATCTGTTTAGAAAAAAGTCTTGTGATGGATAAGATGAACTTTTCACAAATGCCTCAGCCTCAAAAGCACCCTGCGTTCCTATCCTCAGAAAATATTTGGAAGTCTGAGATTCATGCATTAACTGGAAATCGCACCTCCTGACTTCAAAGAGATGAATTATGCAAAAATTAAAGTTTACTAGCATTAAATTGAGAGAAATAATCTCAGCTTTCATACTTCACACTACTGATTTGCTTTTTGTTCTTTTCCCAATTTGGAAAGCAAGTTCAGTTACTTTCACGTTCTCAGTGCTACAGTTTTTTTGTCTGCAGACGTCGCAAAGGTGTAAATATCTAGGAAGTTACTGGGCTTGCTCCAGTTAGAGGCATATAAGTGGTGAAGTGCTTCTCTTGATGTGATATAACTGCAAAAACATACAACAATAATCAGATTCAAGGTGAAAATTAAAGGGGTATTTAATTATCTTTTTAAGCAGAAAGATTGACTCAATATTTACTTTTCTTTTTCTGGTTGAGGGCACATGGGGACAATGACATTGGAGACAACTAGGTGTGGAAACACTCTTTTCCATGAAATATTTATCTGCAATAACGTAATGGTTTTTCTTGCACTTTCCTTTAAGACTTCATGATTACTTGAATGAAACACCTGTGTCTCAAGCTTGGCTTCTTTCATTTTGTCTTAGGAAAAGTCTTTAGAAGATGGTGATAGATGAAAATAACTGTGGTACACAGTTATTTCTGTAGTACACAGCATGGCCATATTTTCAGTGGTTCTTGAATGTGAAAAGAAAACACTGTAAGGGATAAGGAACAGACATACACCCAGGAAAGCTGAAATTAAATCAGGAGAGTTTTTTCTAAACAACATTTGCAGAAGATTAGTAAGTGTGTTTCTGCTCTGGGCTGCCAAGTATGGTTAGAAAGAGTGATTTTAATTTTTTTTTCCTTTTTTAAGATTTTAAAATGGTTTAGAAAACAGAGTGATATCTAAATTGAAAGTAAGATTTAAAAGTAAAAGGATCAGAAATTGTTAGAATGTATAATAAGTCAAAATACTAATGTCAAAAAAGAAAAAAATTGTTGGGAAAAAAAAAAGCCTTTGGAGGTAATTTCATCATTCTCATGCTTTATACCCACAATAAAATACAATTAGACTTCATAGTGATATTTAAATCAATTATTATAATGCTATTTTCTTACATTGTTTTGCAATTTGTAGAATATTGTAGCAATGATTCTTTGTAACTGGTGCTAGTTGCCCACTTTTTCTGGGCCTGTTATATCCATGTTTAATGGTCCTGGGCCAGGGACAGTGTCTATGTTTTCCCTCTAAAGCATTTTAAGTGTAATAATTTTTTGTGGAAATAGTATTTTCTTAGGAGACATTTAGGAAAAGATAGGAGGGAAATCTCTTTGGAGGTTTGAAACCAAACCTGTGATTGCTAATCAATCCATCCATGTCTCCAGAAACAGCATCCTGCAAATAGTCAAATGTGGTAGAAATCACACATCGGGTACAGTTAGAGTGCAGAGCTGGCGGGTGTTTTAACTGCATGGGGTTGGGATCCTGTGACACAGAATTGCAACAGGTGAGATTTCAGTGTGTTGCAGTCCACTGCAGATGGGTCTTGCAAGATCAGGGAGTGAGGGTGCCTGGCTGTAGTGGATTAATGCAACAGCAGGTCTACAACTCCTCACATGACTTTTTGAAGTCACTCTCCTGTCAGCCTGAGGCTCTCACAGCTGAAACCCTTCTGGCCTTGCAGCACCCTTGTCCTAGCCCACCTGTGCTTCCCAGCCCTTCATGAGGTCCTTAGCCCTGGCAAGAGAGTACTGTGTCAGTCCCTCATCCTTCCACACTTTTGCAGTTTTTTTGGAACAGATTGCCATTTGTGTCAAGCTGTGTGGTTTTGTGACGTGTAGATAAATCATTTTGCTCACGACCTGACCTTGGTCCCCAGCAGTAGGCACAGATGCATTAACTACTTGCATCTCTGAAGTGGGCATCATTCCCTTATTTTGGAAACTGATTTTTATCTCTGTTTCTTCAGTATTGCCTAAACTGCAATTTTCTTTTTATAAGATTCCATCCTCGAGGGATCTCACAGTGCCTCAGGAGCAGCTATATTTAGTTGCTCAGTAGTAATATGGATACACAAAGTATGGTATAAACAACTCTTTAACTTAGGAAACTTAGGAATTGTTTTTTCCTGTCTTCATGGGGGAGTAGTGTTTTTATTCTTGTAGCAATAGTACAGATGGAGAAAGCAAGACTCAGAGAGGCCTCGTGACCCATTGAAGGTCAGCGGATGCTGGTAGTAGTCTTGAGTGTCTTGGAACAAACTGTAACCACAGGAGGATGCTTAAATTTATGCAGCAGGTTAAGCAATAATGTAATGGTCCTCTTTAGGGATGTTCACTACTAAATTGTGGTGAGTCATCTATATTTAGCAGGATGCTACTATCATCATGCTTTTTAAGTAAAGTGCTTTTAACACAGTTTATTTCAAGGAGAAGTGCATGCACTGAAAATCTGTTCTTTGTAGTTTCCTCCTTGTGGAGCATTAATGCTGCCTTCCCTTTTGTAAATGTTCAGAGAAAAATTTAGCTCCTGGTTGTTTAACAGAGAGTAGTGTAACAAAGACAGTTCTCTGGTTATTACTATCTTGTGTTTGCACAGTAGTTTATGAACATTAACTAATTGAGAGTCTCCAAACTTACTTTGTGAGGGCAGTCAGTTTGATTTATAGCGTGGAAAACTGATGTGTGCAGAGATGAAATGATTTTCTTGCTGTCAGGTAGGACATTTGCCCAGCCTCTCCTTTAGAGAAGTCACAATTACAGGGCTTCTGGTCATATGCCTCCCTACTTTATTCTCGCAAGTGTTTCATGTCTTGTGCACCAGGGAGAAAGCACAACATTTTTCGCTGTGCACAGTGAACTTTTAAGGTTTTTTCTTTGTCTTATAAGTTTTCATCTCTTTGGTTATGGAGGTCACTTGTGTCCTGGCTTCTGCCTTTTTTTTCACTGCTTGAGCTGGTCTGAGAACAAATGCTCTATTTCATCCGGATTGAGGAATTTGGCTTCATTCTAAATGGAAGTAGAAGTCAAATGCTTTGATGGTTTTGAAAAGAAATTTTTGAGAGAAATTCCATCTTAGGACACTGGTATTTTGTCTCTATGTGGAGTTGTATTGTTATAATACAACGAAGTTTCCTAAGCAAAAAGGTATTTTGATGTGAAAAGTCAAAACTTTTCATCCCAAAGATGCTTAAGTTGGACGTTTCTGTATTTTTGACTTTTTTTCCCACTGTTTTTCTTTTGAAACACGGTTGTGATTTTACAAAACATCCCATGTTTGATAAGTTTTGGTTTAGTGGAAGTAACTTCAGTAAAAGCCTTTAGTGGTTGCTGCTTTTTATTTCTAGAGGGCATTTAAAAAGAACAATGATAAAACAGACTTGCAGAAATTGGTGGTACCTGTGCACAGTTTCTGCCCATTATTTTTGCCATCTTGACACATGTATGCAAGCACCACGTACACATTTGTGGCACTGTTCTTGTTCTTTCCTTATTCATTGTGCTGTAGAGCACTGTACTGAAAGAGACAAGTTTCTATTTAAGAAAGACAGCAAATGTTTGTTAATATTTGTTTCCTCTTCTGGAACAGTCACTGGAGAAGTCAGAACAGGACTAGCAGGTCGAGCGCAGTCCTTTATTATTCGTGCATGTACAGAGCCACAGCTCACCTCCTGGCAGCATTGCAGTACTTGTACATTTGCATCTCTGCATGAAGCTAATTTCAAGTGTAATTTTTGTATTAGACTGATCAGATTGCTTACTTAGGGACAAAAACTAGTGCATTTATTTTCTCATACCCTTGTGAGCCAACCTAGCTATGAGAACATGAGCTTCTGCTTCGCAAGCAGGAGAAAGCCCATGTCTGAACTCCACTTTGTTACCTGTGGGCTTTGATTTTACCTGGAATGCTGAAGCCAGGAGTGTTGTTTGTGGGGAGGCAATGACACCCTGTTTACAATCTGTGGTGCATTTCTCCAGCAGCCTGTCTGAGCAGTGCTGGGCCAGGTCAGCCCGCTGGTCTGTGCTGCCACGGCCAAATCTGGATGCTCCGATGGGGGATGCCAAAACCTCCTCAGTGCGAAACTGGTGCCAAACATTTAGCAAAGAGGAGTCTGGTGTCATGTCTGTGCTACAGGTTGCCCCTAGGAGGAGGCTGGTGTATGCGTTGCTCCGGACTTCAATGCCTACTCAACCCAATTTTCTCTTAATTTTAGGGCGTGTCCACGCTCCACTTCCTTGCCATAAAATGAATTAAGTCATAAGTATTCCTTCTACCAATGCAGAATGAATAAAGCATCCATCTCCTCCCCTTTCCTCAAGGAAGCCCTCTCTACTTGCAAAGCAGCAGACGTAAAACCTCCCCTTTGCCAGGGGCCAGGTTGAGCTGGGCTAACTGAGCCCCATGGTGAAGCCTCCTCAGTTGGTGTCCAGAAGGGCGGGTGTGCAATGGCACTGGACACCAACAGCTCCACTTCCCGAGTGGAGGGGCTGCGGGTGGGCTGCAGGCTCAGCTCTCCCTCTGCCTGGCACGTTAACGGCTTCAGCCAGGAGCAAGTGAGTTGGCACACCCTCTCTGCAGGCCCGCTGGGGGGATTACTTCCTAATCCCCACTAATTAGAAGTTGGCTAACGCCTGGATGCATGAGCGTATAGCGATGTTATGCTTTTTGCATTCTATTTTTTGGGTTTTTTTGTTCTACCTGACATATCTGTGGATGTTCCCAGTATCCTTATAAATGCATGGGCCTCTGTGATTTCTGCTGAGCTCTTGACTTTACATTAATGTGGGCTAATCATTCCTGGTGGTTAATTATTGGCTGTGTTTAGAAGAAGCAGAAAAAATAAAAACAGAAAAGGAAAATGACGATATTTTCCTTATGTCTGGTCATGTTTCCTGCTCTTTGGTTGTGTTGAACCACCATTCTTTTTTTCTCTTGAAAAAACAAACAAACACAAAAAGCCCACAAGCAAACAAACCCCACAGAGAAGTACCTGTTTCACTTCTTCATTCCCATTTGATAATTTCTTTCTATTTAACTCATCTCCAAGTTAAATTGTCCCAATTTTAACTGTGCTTGACCAGTGTTTTTGACTAGTGAATGATGAAACCTTTCTCTGCTTCTGCATTTTCTACTGTGCCATGCAGAAGTAACCACAGCAATTCCAGCTGAGGGTGCACTCTCAGTGTTCATGGTGGCATTTGAATACTTCCAGCATCCTTTTCAGCCTCTGCCGTTAGACACCCTGACAGCTTGCTTGCTTCTTTGACCACTGTTGTATGTTGAACAGATGTTTTCATTGAGCCGTTCACAGTGATACCAAGATATTTTTCTCAAGTGATTACATTTGAATTAGAGCCCCATGGTATATGAGTAGTTCAGATTATTCTCTCAAGTTCTTATTACTGTCCGTTTGGTAATGTTGAATTTCATCCTGCATTATGCTGCCCACTTGCTGAGCTTTGTCAGATCCCTTGGAAGTCTCTCTCAATCTTCTTTTGTCTCAGCCAGCCCAAATCACTTTGCCAGCTTCCTGTCTCTCTTCCAGATATTAAGGAATAGATTAAACCACCCCAGAACTGGTATGAAACCTGGGGGTAATCCCTCGTAATCAGGGCCAGAGTGAGGACAGCGGAGGAGAGAGGGGCTCCCATGCCTCTGAGCCCAGGCACTGAAGAGTGGGGCAGCAGCTCTGGACTCAGCCTGACCTCAACTGGCCTGAACCCCACTGGGGACAAGGCAAGGGGGGGAGCTCCCATGCCAGCCAAGCAGGGGGCAGGTCTGGCACTGAACTGGCATCCTGCCCAGAACAGTTTAGCAGGTGCACTTTGAAGTGACAGAAAATTAAGTACTTAATCCTGTCCTTTTCCTTCCAAAATTTGAATGGGTTGCAGGGCCACAAGTTCCCCTGAGCAGAGATCAAGTTGGTTTGTCTCCTATTGTGTACTTTTTGGGGCTTAGAGTGTTGGGCTGGTTTAACCAAGCCCTGCTGCCTCTTCCAGGTTAGCCTGTACCCTCTCTAATGGAGAGCATGCTAACTTCAAGAACCACCTCACCTAGCTTGCTTGTCTTTCCTGGCAGTTACGGTCACTTGAGAAATTTCTTTCTTCAGCTGTTCCACACTTCTGGACTTGTCCCTTAAATGTACTGAAATGACTGGGCTTTGACTTTTGCAGTTGGCCTTCAATTTTGCTCTCAGTCCTAGCTACCATTTTATGAAGCAACTGTTCAGGCTGAATTGCTTCTTGTTCCTTTCTTTCGGTCATACACTGTGCTCTCTTGCTTCTCAGCAGTTTTTTGTTTAGGGCACTGAGTACCTTTTCAGTGATGATGCTGAGATTGCTTCAACACGCCACCGTACAGTGTAACAACTTTAGTTCCCCTGCTTCTGGAGTTAGGTTGTTTTGACTGTTTCTGCTTTTAATTGTTCTTTCTAACATGTAAGAGGCCCAATGCAAAGTTCTGTTACTGTTTTTCTCACGGGGATGTTAATTTTGATTATGTAGCAGTTACTGTTACTTTGTATCTTTGTATCAATTACAGTGTTTTAGCTTCTAAGTGTGCTGGGACAGGTTGTTCCAAGTCCTACTTACGCTCTTTTAGACGCTGCAGAATTGTAACCTGCTGTGACTCCTAGCTAATTCCTGCACATGTTGCTGAACTCACTATTTTTTTCTGTTTTCTTTGACTTTGTTCCTTTGCTCTCACTCCACACTGTGCAGTAGATATTCCTTACCTGATCAGGAGGCCATTGGGAAATACAGGTTGCTTTAGTGAGATTTGTTTTTGGGTAAGCTTTTCTCCCTCTTCAGCCATGATTATCTAGGTGAGATTTGTGTATCACCCATCTTGCAGTTTGATGGCCCTGCCTCTTTATCCACACTGGATTTCCAGGCAGGGCATGAGTCTGTGATGGATTCTGCAGCTGTGGGCACACAGACTGCAAGGCATGTTGGACACTGTGTCAGTTGGTATGGCTGTATGAAAAGGCTGTTGCATCAGCTTCTAGGGGCTGGTTCACTGCATCAAACTTGAAGTGCTTCCTGGAGCCTTTTGCTCCAGCCCTGACCTGTGCTCCCATGTGGTCTATCGGCATTATCTGCGCTCTGAAATGTTTGGTTTAGAGGTGATATCTCAGCAAATACAGCTCTGCTTCTTGATTAAAAGGTCCCTGGGAGCTCCTGCAAGGAATTCTCTGGGTCCCTCCAGCTCCTGTGCATCACTCACTCTGCTGCCTCTCACTGTCTGTGCCAGTGAAGGGGGCCTGGAACTCCCCCCAACCCTTGGGGAAGGAGACAGGGATGGGTGGAAGATGGGTTGCTTTAGTGAAGCAGAAGTTGATGGAGGGCTTCTACAGGGCACTGCTGAGCTTGTGTGGTTTTTGGGCTGCTTCCATAGCTAACTGTGTGCTTGATCTTCACTGTTTGATGGGGTTCGCTGTCTGAACGTCTCCATTGGTTGTGGAGCTGCTTGTGTGCAAACCTGCTTGGCTTTCTGGCTGTGTGAGCTAGTGACTCGGAGAGGTTGGGAGGACCTTGGCTACTTGGCAGAGGGACAGAATGGCCTCAGTCTGCCTGCAGAATTGTCATGTCCTTGGCTTGTCAAGGGCAGCCCTTCCTTTTGCCCCTGAAACAGCTGGTGTGCCCTGGGCCCTTATTACGGGACTCATCTGCAATCAGCGCCTCCCTCTCTTGTGCTGGAAATGCCTTGGACACGGAGAGCAGCCTCGTGTTTCTCAGCTGCATGGAGTTGCAGCAAGGCTGCACTTTGCTTGTTCTTTGGGGAATGCTCTGTGTTAGCTCTACAGTAGCTTTTTTGCATAGTTTCATCTGTTCTTGCTGCTCTCGCCCTTATTCCCAGTGGTGGATTTTTTTTTCTTTTTTTTTTTTTTTCTTTCATAAGACTGCATTTCAGCTGCCACATTGACAGCCGTTGTCTGTTTATGCACAGAATAGGTACAGCGCAGTCAGGCTTCCCCCACCCTCTTGGTCCCCATCCTCCAGCCCTCCTGCACTACGTGCCCTGTCCCCCACAGCTTCACCCTCGCTGGGAGCTTTAGCCGTGAGCCAGAGGCCTCACAGCGAGGGGACCGCTGCAGGTGAAGGGGGGAGCTGAGGCATCCCACCGCCACCGGCTTGTGTTGCATCCTAATTGCAAATAGCCCTTCCGGCGTCAGCAGTTTGTGGGAATAATTGACAGGAGGTGCCGGCGAGGTGCTGAGTCAGAGCGAGGTGTGCTTGCCAAGTCACTGCAGCAGAAGGAGTCCGATCGCCTCGTGTGGAGGGAAGCCAATGGACGGTGGGTTTCCTAGATGCCTTTTGGGCCTCTTTCTTTCCTTTCTCTGAGGCTGCAGTTCAGCAGCAGTGATGCTATGCATGTAAGGGACAAACCAGGGGACTGGGGGAGATCTTTATTTTTTGCTTTTTCCTTTTTGTTTTTTTATTGGCTGTGAGCACTGGGATTAGGGGATGTGGGCTCCATTCCCACCTGCTGCCACTAGGTTTCTGTGCTGTCATTTCTGTGCTCCGAGCAAGTAGAAGGGGTAGGAAACACATACTGGGGGGTAGTGTCGAGAGAGTGGCCCTAGTGACAGATTGATGTCTCCTGGGAGAGGAAAAGCGGCATGTGACATCCTCAGCTGGGCAAGGGGGATAGCTATGCAAGCTGAAAAAGCTGCAAAATAAAAGGACTGAAAAGGTGTTTTGTCCTGTCCTTCCTGAGGGTTGTTTCTGCTGCAGTGTCCTAACATTTATTTAGGGGTTTGAAATTACTTGTTTGACATGCAGGAAGATGAGTGCTTGTCCTATATACATCTAGCACCTGATGGACCTCCAGGTCAGGCTCGTGAGAGCTTTGTCATTTATTCCTGACCTTCTTGAGTATGGCTAACATCAGTGTTTATACCACTGCTGAATCTGTCCCAGAGGTCTGGATCCTTTCCTTTTCCTTGCTTCAGGGTGACTTCAGTTGTCTTTGTCTTTCTCCCTCTCTGTAGCACAGGGTACCATTTTCCTACCTTGGACAAAAGTCGGTTTTTCTTTCACAGTGATCTAAATATATGTGTCTGCTGTGTGCCGCCTTTGTAGGGAGAGCATACTATTTTTGCTTTTAAGCAACCACTTTATAGAAAGAGATGAGGAGCACGAAGACAGAGGCCCATGTATTTTTCAGAACCCTTCATATCTACGCTGCACTCTACACACCCACTTTTTTAATGCTAATCCTTGTATAATCTTTCTCTTCACTGACTCAGGTAACAGCCATGTTATCTCTATCCCCATGCAGCTGGTTGGGAAAACTGAGGCCCAGGGATGGGAAGTGCCTTTCCTATGGTCATGTAGGATTCCCATCCCCAGCCTGGAGTCAGAGCCTGCAACTCCTGAGTGCCAGCCCACGCCTTCTCCACTGGACAATGCTGCCTGTCCACTGAGTTAATCAGTGTCCTGCTGAATACTTTTCATCCTGAATTTTCATGGCAGTGGGTCCTGGATGGTTATATATTCTGAATCTTTAGAATCTGCAGTGACTAAATCAAATGCAGTTCTTCCCTCATCCTTGTTTGACCACCTTCATGATGAATATTGTGCATGGGATCCCCAAAGGTGTGGTCCTGGGGTCACTGGTGAGGGGACTGCGTGTACAAGGTATCTGTCCTCCTCACCTCCAGTTTGCTGCCTGTTCACATGCTGGGTGCAGTCTGTGACACTGGTGGCAATCTTAAACCATCTGTGCCTTGAGGACGCTTTGGAGGAAATCTTTTCCCACTGGATTCTGCTGCAAGATCAGCCAGGGCTGATCAGGATCAGATCAGGGCTGGTTTGGGAGGCCCAGGATAGTCTGCTAGGTGACTGGCCCGCTTTCAAATTGTGTTTCTGTGTGAGTTTTGCCCTGCATGGTGGAGATGTGCTAGCCAGGGCACTCCTATAAAGAAGAGGGAGTCTGGTCCTCAGGCATTCTGAAGTATTGTCTTCCTTGCTTAAGGGAATCTTGGTCTCCATCTGGTCTAATGCAGCCCTTCCTCCTTATCCACTTTCTACCCATGGTGTGGCTTCAGCCTGGAAATGGAAAAAAAATAGAGTATTGTCTGTTACAATTGGGATTTTATAAGGTACCTATGGGAATTAGGCACACAATTCCCTCAGGTTCTTTTTAAACAGCCTAGCTGATGTGAATTTATGTTGACAATAAGCAAGGAAGCAGTCCTGTCAGCAGAGCCACAGCTATTCTCCCTGTATTTGATATAGAAACTGCTCTGCTAAAGCTTATTTAGCTTTAAGGTCTGTGGGTCAGGACCTGGGACTGGAGTCTTCAAGAGGTTTCTGATATGAGTGCACCCCAAGCTCTTGCCTCCTCTGGCCCCGAGCTGGGCGTCTTTTCAAGCACTCATAAGTACTGTGGAAATACCAGTGTGTAATAACATTTTGTGCAGGGCCTCTGCGCTGTGCCGGGCTTGATAAACGCACCCGACATCCACTGGGCCAAGGACTGAGCCTGCTATGAGTCAGTCCAGGATGATGAAACTCTGCAAAACCAACTCTTCTTTCCTTTCCAAGGGGTAAAAATGTGTATGGATGATGAGGTGCAGCATTTAATTGCAACTCGCTGTGGTAGAATTTGCTTTGGAGATAATTGAGACATTCCTCTGACAACTGCAAGAATCCTTTTTTATTCTCTTTCTCCATAACCAAAGAATGACAACTTGTATCAGTTTTCCACAAATGGAGAAATTTAGTGACAATCATCATATTCTTAATTAAAAGTAAACAGTTATGACATAAAATAAAAAAACAACTGCTGGAGACCAAACAAGTAGTGGAATATAGCTGTCACTTAGAACAAATCAGGACACAAACAAGAAGAAAAAGCTGCTTTCAACCTCGGTTATGAGTGAGAACCCTTTCTGGGATTTTGTTTTCGTGGCTAAAATGAATTTCATAGTGTATTTTAGGTTTCTTTTTGGAATTTGTTCCTCTGGCTGTATAGCCAGGGCACATCTGGCAGCTTCTCTTGCAGCTGCAAGAGGGGAAAAGCAATTCAGGTGGGGATGCTGCTGTCCCTGTGATCCAGTGCAGAGCCAGCGGGTCCCAGAAAGCCACTGTTGTCTCCTGCCAGTGATCTGCTTCCAGCTCCTCCTCATCCCTTGGCTCTCTGACACGTCTCCTGCATCTCTCACCTTAATGAAAATGTTCACTGTGTGACTTGATGGACACAAAGGAATGTCCACCTCTCATTGTGAATTTATGTGAAATGGGCCCAAGTTGTGGAAATCTCATTAAATTAGTGAACTGTGTAAGACTTCCATTCATTTTGGCTTTGCTCAGAGTACAGCTTGGATTATTCTCTCAGATTTGAAGAGTTATTCAGCCTTGGAGCTCAAAATCAACTTACAGGCTAAAATCAGACCAGGTCTCCTTAGCTTAGCTTTTAAAACAGAAACGTATTACACTCAAAGCCCATTAAAGTCAAAAGGCTGTCTTAATGCGTGTGTATATATATAATATATAATCATGCACATATAACTGGACAGTCAAAATAAAACAGCAGTGGGAAATGCATAAGTTAATGATGCCTTGTTATGTACCCTGTATCATTTATGGCACGAATCCTGTATCTTTTATGGCATGAATTTTATAGTCTAAGTGGTAGTAAGACTAGAGGTAGGTGAATAATTTATAGCAAATAATTTATTTAATGAATTCCTCTTCCATTTCTATTTGCAAATTGTTTGTGAACATCCAGTGGTTTCTTTGCATTTTACTTATTTGACATTACTTACTGAATAGCTTCTACAAATAATATTTGACATGCCACATGCTTATAAGAAGGTTTTTTTTTTTTTTTTTAACTGTTTCCTAGGAGGAGGAGCAGCATTTCAGCTCCAGATTTGGTTGCTCAGCAGTGATACACAGCAGAAGTTCATGCCTGAAACTTCAAAGTAATTGTTAGAATTAAGCAGTTTCTGAAAGGTATCAAGAATAAGCTATTAATTTTTAGTAATTATTCAGACCGCTTGTGTGGACAGGCAAGTTCAAAACTCACTTTTGCCAGTGAGTGCTAAAATTGCTCAAAATGTGTTACTTCCTTGTACATTTACGTCACTAAATTAGTGTAGCTGCAGAAATGAACAGAATGCTCTAAGGTCCACAGTCAGCAGTGTGCTGTGCATATGCCTGACTTCAGGCATATTCATGAGTAGATGCATAAGTGGTAGAGTGGCAAATTATGAACTTCAGCATATGTTTAAGTGGTTTTTTGAATTAGGGACCAAAATAGAGAACAAAGCAAATTTATCTTTCATGAAAGTGAACAGACAAGAGAATTTTGTTTCCACATCTGCCATTACAGGGCACTGCATCTTTCAGATGGGGAGTGTGGGGGAGTGATGATATAAATGTTGCATTAAGTTGCAGTATTTCTGATTTCATCAAATATGAGGCAGTTTATCTGAAGTTTCTCATATATGTCACTCTGTGCTTTCCCCCCCCCCCTTAAATATTGGAGGAAATAGCATGAAGAATTGAAAGACAAACAAACAGACAACCCTCCCACCAAATCCTCAGCCATTAGTTTCAGTTTTTATTTATATCTTCATCTTTTAAGGTTTCACAGATTTCAGACTATTTTCCATGTGCTTTTATTGGCCTATCATCCCTCTAAAAAAAAGTTAATTTGGAAATATTAAATAACGCTTGACAAAAGTGACTGTCACAGAAATGAGAACTTTCTCTGGATCTGCAAGGAATAGGTATGAGTTACTTTAGCATCTTAAAGTATGGTTGTGATGATGCCGTTAGAATATTTGGGGTAGAGTCTCAACAAGGTAGAGGCCTTGCCAAGCCTCTAAAGGGGGGAGGATGATGCCTTGAGGTTTAGCTTTTATATTCTCTATTGCCTACTGTAAAACTCTGAAGTGTCTTACAGCCTGCTGCTGCTGCTCTCTCATGCTAAGACAGACATAACAAAGTCTCTAGGTTGGCTGTCCAAGGACACCTAGGCTGTCCTGGGCCCAGAAATGGGTGAACCAACATCTTGGAGAAGGGGGGCTGAGCTTAGAGAACTTACATCAGTAGCTAAAGTTTTAATTGGAGAATGTATGCTGATATGCAAATGGACCAAACCTATAAAAGTGTGAAGAACGCATGACTCGTCGTCCATCTTGGGGTCCATTCTGGAAGCAGCCCCTGGCCTCCTCAGGATGTACCTTGGAAGGCCTTTCAATTAAATATCACCTTTATTCCTGTACTCCTGTCTGGTCTCTGTTTTGAGGTAGCCACTTCAGGCATCAGTAACAGTGTCAGCTGCTGAAGGTTTACATTTTTGTGTGCAACTTTTGTGCACACTGTGGAAAGCAGCTTCTGAAGTTGTGTGAGACACCCTTCAGCTCTGTAATTCACATGATGCTTCGTCGGCCTGCCTGAAGGCACAGTTGGATAGTTGTTTTTTGTGTCTGTGAACCAGTGAGATCTCATATTCTTCCCATTTCTGCCTTTGAGTTGACCTGTGTGGGGTCCCTTATGTCTAGTAGAGGGTTGAGTATGGCAGTGAGTACCTCACTTGTACCTGTCCATCTAATTTCATGAAGCTTATGAAAAGTAACATGTTTAAGGCCTTTTCTTTTCTTTCAGAGAGGGGGGTGGGGGGCAGGGACTTTGTGTCCCAAGGAAACAAATGCTTCTGGGCCACAATGCTCATGGGCTTACTGAGTTGAAGTAGCTAACAGAAGAGCACAGGCAGTTCAGGAGAGTGTGGTCTGGGAAGCTGGGAAGAGAAAGAGCCATCTCTGGGTGATGGATGATGTGTGGGATGCAACTACAGAAATAGGCAGTCAGTTTAGGGTGAAGAAGAGTGACTGTCCCTGCTGACTTGCGAGAGCTAAAATGACCTCCTTGGAGCAGAGAGTCAAAGGAGTAAGGTGCTGCTCCTCATGCCAGTGATCAGATATGCCCCCAAGCCATGCTGTGCACCACACCCCCAGACCAGGCATATCACAAGGACAAGCCTGTCAGATGTGGTCCATGTTCATCAGTGCTGGCCTGCAAGGAACTTGCGCCCATGAGAGGAGGGGCTGCTTCCAAAGGGAGGGTTTTTGGACCTCTGTATACATTTATTGCCCTTTAGGTGATGGTCTAGATCCCAATCTTGTACACATGGAAATCAGTGGGGGAGTTTCAGCTTCATGTGGTTGGGAAGGTGAGGGAACATTTGTCAGGCAGAAGAAAGGAGGCCTGGAGCGGGACTAGCAGTGTGTGCTGCAGGGAGGACTGGGGAGTGCCTGGACTGTGCGTTCCTTGATCTTTATTTCTATTTATTTATCCATGCTCCTCACCCACCTGTCCTCCTCCATGTACTGTCCTGTGATTCCAGCCCCAGGGCTGGAAGGATCCTGTAAGGAAAAGCTGGCAGTGCAATTCTGAATATTGTACCAGCAGTCTTCTCTCCTCTTTCTAAGGCTTTCAGAACACTAATCACATGAAATATATCCAGGCTTATTGCTCCTCCCTGGCATCTTTTATGACCTCAGTGATGAACATTAAAACATTGAAACACTGAAATTAAAAAGCAATCACCTGTACCAAACAAGGTAAACAGAAAATGGTCCCAACAGTCTGCCACATGTCCTAACACACCACAAGGATGCCTTTAGCAGCAGCAGAAGTAGCACTGCATTAGGTTTACAAGGGCAGTGATGCTATACCCCACAGGGGCTGTGGCACTCGTGTTTATGACAGGAATGGCATCAAGAGACTTCTTGAAGTAATTGCATCCTCATTATTTTGGGACCAGAGCCTGGTCAGCTCAGGAAAGTGGGAGATCAAAGGCCACTTCTGAATTTAGCTTACTTTCATAGAGCCTTGGGATGAAAATGGCAGAAGAGGTTGGTTTGAGAAGAAGTGTGGCTGTGTCTCCATCCAGTGGCTAGTGCCACTGATGACAAGTTGGCATCCCACAGAAATTTAGCTTTATTTGGGGAGATCTCCCAAAACAAGGATGTGGCAGATGGGAGGCTGTCTTCCTAAAGCTGACTTTTACAGAGGTCTAAGATGCGTCTTATCTTGTCTTGGGCCTTTCTGTGTTGTTCTGTCTTCAGTGTTATAAACACAGACTTATTAATAGTATCCGTAAAAATATAATAACAATAATAATAATAACAACAATAACAATAGAAATAATTATTATTTGCTATTTTACACTCTCTTGGGAAAGACCCTGGTAATGCCAAGTGGTTCTGCTGTGACTCCAATGGGATGGTGCACAGTTCCAGACCTAAATGGCTGTGGCCGTACATCATGCTCTCTGTCTCTCTCTCACAGTCAGCCAGGACAAGTTGAAACAGGCAAAAGGAAAGAAAAGAGACAAATTTCCGCATCCATAGCAGCTGGAGTGAACGCCAAACAGATGGGCTCTTCCACCCCGATTATCCTAACCTCCTAAATATAGAAATACAGGCGCTTTTTTTTCCCCTTCTTTTCTATTTTTTTATAAATTTAAATTACCCGAGGGGGTGGTGTTAGCTCACGCTAGGGCAGTGCTAACGAGTGCAAATAGAAGTCATCTGCTGACAGAGTCAGATCGCGGCTTCTGCTCATGACTATCCCCCCACCCTGCCCACACACTTTTTTTCTATTGGAAGTGTGGGGAATGATAGGGGCTGAAGCCGTCCTCTCTGTGGGGTAGGGGAATATGGATGTGTGCATGAAGAGGCTTTTATTTCAAATTCTGTCTGTAGTTATGCAAATACACAGAGTAAATAAGCACCAGAGAATATGGTTAAGAACTACATGTCCTTGCCTCCTCCTGCAGATGGTTTGGTGAGTAGATGTGGTAGCAGTACTTCGAGTCATTGGAGGAGTTCACAGCTATTTTGGTTATCATTGCACAAGCATACTGATAGATACAGGCTAGAAAGGTGCAGGGTCTGCTTTTTATCACATCCCAACTCGCGGTTTTTTGTAGCATGCAGAGAGATTGGAGGGATGTCTTCTGGCAGCAGGCTGCTTGTGCCTGAACAACCTCATCCTTTTTGTTCTGCAGTAGTTGACATCAGCAAAGCAGCAGCAGGGCAGTGATTTATGTGATTTTGTGGACTTCTTTTGCTGTACTGAGGACTTGGATAAGAAAATTCTGTGTTTTTTTTCCAGTGGGGAAACACACCACCTCACCAATGCTGTGTTTTCCATTCATCTTTCAGAATACTTTTTCTCTTTCTTGCCCTGGGGCTGCATTTTGTACCTGTCGTCAGGCTTTTGTTCCCTGACCAGTCTTGGAGAGCAGGTGGCAGGGGGAGGTGTTGCCTGCACAACATAGCAGAGGACTGTGAGGCTGTGTCTGATCCCTGCCCTGTTCTATACTTGCACAGTGGAGAGTGCACACACCTAGGTCTTGCTTTCTCCACCACTAGGAAGGGAGTGAATGACAAGGGCTTGTTTCCGGATGTTTCAGGATGCTGTCAGGCAAAAACGTTATGTTTGTGCTGTATTACTGTTATCACTGTAACCATGAAATAAGATATATAATGAGGATAAAGGTTAGGAGCATAACTGCCCTGACTTGGGGCCCAGCCAAGCAGAACTGCAATGTTTTTCCCTTGTCATTATGTACAAGGGTGTGTTGTGCTCTGTGGATGTATCTGTGCTACCATCAGTGTAGATATACAAATAGACCACGTGTAAGACTTCAGAGACTCTGTGAAGAGGTTCTTTATCTTATGGGCTGCTCTCCATGTGAGGATAGCACAGTTTATTAAAGTTCCCAGGGCTCATTTTGCTTGTGTGCTCACGCTCTCCTGCAGAAACTCAAATAGTTGCAACCTTAACCCCAGATGCCAGAGTGCCACATGTGCTGTTGGGTTCTATAGGATCCGCATCTTCCTTGGAGGTCTCCACGTGCACAGAGGTCGACAGCTTTTGCGGGAGCTTTGGGGAAGGCATGGAGTTTGCACCGTTGAAGAAGGCCTCTAAGAATAAGTTCATCCAGCAGCTGGCAGGGTGACAGAACTGAAGGAAATCCTGCCTTGGGGTAGAAGGATGAAGCTGGTGCTTTCCTGAGGTTGCAGCACAGGGAATTGTTACCCCATGTCTTTTCAGGGTAGAGTGCTTCTCTTGTTACGCTGAGGTCATGCAGAGTAGCATTGTCTGGACCGTGAAGCACACAGATGCTATAGATACTGGGTAGTGAGGCGAGAGCAAATATATCTGGAAGCTTCCCCTGGAAACAGTTTGTTTTTAAAGTGGTGGGGGTCGTTCCATCCATAATAAGCCCTGTTGGGGCTGTGCTCAATATTTGCATTGTGTCCCCTAGAGCCTGGGTCAGGAAAGGGCTTTGTAGCCTGGATGCAGTGCCGGACCGGTGCTGGCTTCCATGCATTTGCCTAGGACTCAGGATAAGCTCGCACAGATACTGCGTATAAGAGATCACAGGGAGAGGCACCTAATTGGCTTTGCAGGAGAGGAGCATTGGCACGGTTTCTTCACTCTGATTCACGAGTGGCTGTATCAAACCTGGCTGGCACAGCACAGGGTCACTCGAGCGTCTCTGTGCTGTGCACTTGGGCACTCCTGACCAGCAGCAGCTCAGGGGTGCAGGCAGACCCGTGCTGGCTCTGCACACTGCCTGCTTGGCAGAGCTGCCTCGCTCCAGCTTTGAGCCACTGCACGCTGAGTCTGTCCCTCTCTGTGGCTGCGCCCCGTTCATGGTGCTGGAGCCAGGGCTCTTTGGGCTGCGCTAACCCTGATGGAGGCACCCCTGTACTTCTGCACCGAGGGCATGGCTAATCCACAGCCGGCTTGGATCACCGTCTCTAGAGAAGCAAACAGCATTTTTAGGTTTTAAAAAATAATGGTACTGGAACCAGAGGCTTGTTGTGCCGCTTGTGTTTAAGGATGCCTAGTTATTTTCAGTTATGGTTCTCACCTTTTCTTGCCTCAGTTTCACTCTTAGTAAATGTCATTAAAATTTCCTCTGGTTACAGCTGTTGCCCCCTGAGTAGCTGTGATTGTCATTATTGTCATCCTGTCTTTGCTTTGAGACACTTTACTATCTCGCCAGGATTTAAAGAGATTGCCTGGAACTTTCCTGTCCCTGGATTCTGGCTCAGACTGATTTGCATGGAAAATTTTACCCTCCTCTCTCCTATTGTTTGAGAATAAGTTTGGGGGAAAATGGGTTCCTGCATGTATGAAAAGGGAAATGTTTTCTTTTGGATGCTGCCTTTCCACCATGTTGTGCAGCCAGGCCTCAAAATGCAGCAGAAGGGTGATCTATGTGCTTTTTGTCACCATTGAGACAATCTACATCAATTAGGCTAGATAAAGAGCCTTCAAAAACTCAAATGTGATTGTCCATGTGCTCAACAGAGGCAACATAGAATTCATTGAGGAAAAAGTTCAGAGTTTTCACCCCTTGCAGCTTCTTTGTGAGATTGGGACAAACCCAGAGCTTCCCTGCAGATGCCATAAGCTGTCAGTAGGAGCAGGGAATGGGTCCGTGTCTCCCTTACCTGCTCGGGAGACTTCCTTTGTCATACTTGGAGGTGGTGGAGAAGAAAGCCACCTTGTTCATGTTCAAGGAGAGAGGGAGATGGTCAGGAAGGTGACCAAGGCAGGGGTGCCTGCAGACTGAGGAGCATGGTGAGAGTAGGAATGCACTGAAGGATGGGAGGGAAGAAGGGAGAAAGAGGATCCATATGGGACTGAATGGAGAAGGACTCCCTGAGAGTGAGTTACATTAATGGGCTGCCCCCCAAGCCTTTTCTGCTTCAGGCTGCACCAGCTCTCTCAGCTTCTCCTGGAGGGGACAACAGTCACGCAGAGGGATTGGAACTGTGAGTGGGGCTCTTCTTTGTGAGGGAACCTTTGGCTTGATAAGGCTCAGAGTAGAGGGGGGCGGAGGAGGGTGAGTCTGGGCCTGGCTGGTCAAGCAGACCAGTGTCACATCCCAGAGGAACTGAAAAACTAGAAGAATTGAGCACCCTAAAAACTAGAAGAATTGAGCACCCTCCCCAGAGACTCAGCAATTCTATCTTCTGGCTGGGAATTGAAGCTTTACCACAAATATAACCTAAAGTCACACATTTATTGTAAAGCCAGTAAACCAGAGGATTAAATATAGGCTCAGTTTGTGTCTATCCTGGAGGCTGAAAGAATCAGGAAGAAACAAAAGCATGTGATTTATTTGTTTGTTTGTTTTAGTACATAATCAGCTATATTTTAGCAGTGCCAGTGGATATGGCATCTGTTGCTGTTGCTTTTCTGGCAGCATCTGGGCTGAATACCTGAGCTGTGTTGATACTTGAGTGATTAGACAGTTTGTTTATAAACTACCTTGATGCAGGCTGGTACTTGCACCACAGGTTAAACAGGAGGTGAATTAACATAATAAGAAGCTAATAATGATTAATAATTGCTATATTAGTAACAAGAAGCAGCAATGAATCTTTAAAATCGGGATAGTTTAAATTTCTGCATAGTAGATTGCCACTTTTGTCCTTTCCCTCCAGGTATACTATATTTCTGAAATGTCTCCTGTCCCTTCTGTGCTGAGACATTGCTTACTCTGGCAGGGGTCAAAAGATGCTTTTGGGACAATAGTGCTCTTCCCTGCTTTTGCTTCTATTCAAAAGAGTGGAAGTTGAAGACAGAACACTCTCTTGACTGGATGTGATGTATATTTTGTAGCAGCTGTTTAACCCAGCCTTTTGCCTGGAAAGGACTTGCACTACCTGAACTTGGGCCCCCAACCTGCAGTAACTTAGCAGGCTTTTGCTCAGAATCCATAATTCAGAAACAAGATAGATGGTGTATTTCAGGGCTTGGGCAGAGTGCCACGTGTACAGCATGAGGGAGACTGAAGTTCCCAGAGCACCCTCCTCCCGCCTCTCACAGTACCTGGGACTGCAGCAGGTTGATTGGAAGCAAGAGGTGAAGCTGGTCAAACAGGGCTCTGATAGCAGATGATGGCATGGCATTATCCCTCCCTTCCCACTCGCACTTCTCTGTCGTGGAGAAAAGGCACTAAGGCCTGTGAAACATATGCTGAGATCACCATACCTTGTCAGTTCCAGTGAGCTGGATCCTGCTGCTCAGTGGGGTCTGTAAATACCCTTTACTGTGCAGGGAATCTGTGGGGTTTGGCTGTCCTTGTCTGCTTATTCCTAAGACTTCATACGGGCAGGTTCAGTTGCATGAGTGTTTGGGAGATGTCTATTTGCTGCATGGCATTCCTGGGAGCAAGGAGGAAAATTTCCTCTTTAGCTTTCTTGGTTTCTTGCTGTCAGATTGTGACAAGACACAGCACCCCGTGGTCAAGGTTACTGACCGCATCAAGAGCTGGTGCAGGCAGACTAACTCTCTCTCAAATAGAAAGGGATTTTTTTCCTTAAATCATTCACCAAGTGGTTGTGAATCAAGAGTAAATAATTTTCAAATGGATCATGAATTGAGAGTAAATAATTTTTAAATGGCGTGTTGTGAAGCAATCACAGATGGTAAAAGGGCTAGAATGGACACCAGGCATGGCCTGGAGATAACTGAAATGCCTTCTCCTACAAGAATCAATGGCAGCAAGTGATCCTCCTCCCCTTTCCTGTCCTCCCATCTCCGGATGCTTTACTTGCACATAAGTAGCTATTGAATATATGGCTCTTAATTCCTTGGGGAATACACAACTGGAGAGAGTGTTCATTTCTCTGCAGAACACATTAGTCTTTCCCAGTGTGGGAGCTTAGCTTTTTAACCAAAGCAACCTCTCTCCCACCTCAGTGAGCTTTGAAAAGATGTACTTTTGTTCTGTCTGTCCATGGCACTTTGTACTTTATTTTAATGGTTTAGATAAAGACTTTCTTACCTACTGATGGAGTTGGAGAACAGCAGAATTCTGGGAAAATGAAGCTTCCCTGTGCTTCTCCAAAGTTCTGTTTCCAAATATGTTCCTGTTGTCCATTAGAAAGCTAAGAAACAGAGTGAATGAGAAACATAGTGAGCAATTACTTAGTAAAGTGAAGGGAGAAGGTGGGCAGGACACACATGTTTTATTTGTTTCTTTAATCCTTGCTTTTTACACTTCCATTTTGAATATCTGTCCCATGAATGACATATGTGGTTCCTGACAAGCCCAATTAAAAACCAGAGTTCAGTGTATAATTTCTTTTTTCTTGTGGCCTGTGATCTTGTCCTGTGATAATTGAACTTTGGAATAAGTCCCAGTGAACTACTCTGAAACTACAACATTGAAGACAAAAACCAAGACCAAACCCCAACATTTTGTTTTCACTCACGCCCAAGATAGGAACATACCAACTAAAGGTCATTTTTAGGTTCTTTTTTTCAGTGCCCCGGCTAGAAAAATCATGCATGGGAAAGGGAGGCCATCAAGAATGGGGGAGGAGATATTTCCCTTCCTGGTCAAGCCTGATCCAGGAGGAAGACTGAGGTGAGGAGAGAGAAGTTGGCCTCAGTTGCTGGTCTCTGTAGGGCAGCTACTGTCTCCCAGGCTCTTTTTGGAGTTGTTCACCCTGGAGAAGAAAAGGCTCCAGGGAGACCTTAGAGCATCCTCTAGTACCTGAAGGGGGCTACAGGAGAACCTGGGAAGGATTTTTTACAATGGTGTGTAGTGATGGGACAAAGGGTAATGGCCTCAAACTGAAAGAGAGTGGGTTGAGATTAGATGTTAGGAAGCAATTCTTTACTGAGAGGGTGGTGGAGCACTGGCACAGGTTGCCCAGAGAAGCTGTAGATGCCCCATCCCTGGAAATGTTCAAGGCCAGGCTGGATGGGGCTTTGAGCAACCTGGTCTAGTGGAAGGTGTCCCTGCCTCTGGTAGGGGGACTGGAACTAGATGATCCTTAATATCCCTTCCAAAACAAACCATTCTGTGATTCTACCTAGAATTAATTTTGACTGATAGCACCACAGAGTAGCAGAAACACAGCTGTGAAAATAAAGCCACAGGTTGGCTTGTAGAATTTCCTGTGATTGAAGTCATAATGTCTCCTCTTAATTAATTTAATTATGGTTTAATTTATTGAGGATTTGCCTTGATTTATTCCCTTGCTGAATTGCTCAGTCAGATGGCTTGTGTGAAGAGCTGCTGCATTTCCTTGTAGACTGGAAAGATGTGTTATAATGTAATAATCCAACACAAGTTCCTGATGATCCTACTCCCCTCCTCTCACCTTGTTCACTCCTCCACAGGGGGAAAGAAATTTGAAAAGGAAGGGATGGATTCACAGGTTCTGCTGTTTAAAGAAGAGTAAGACATTTCTTGGAACTTGGTAATCATTTTTGCATCGAGTTACCAGCACGTCTCTGCACCAGGCCTGCTACACGACCATGGGCACGAGGCCTTATTCCTTGGAGCTGTTACTTCTCCGTGTGTAATGTGGCTCGTTTGCGTTTGGGACGTGCTTTGGGGATCACGGCCGTGTTAGATGCCCAGCCTTACTGGATTTGCTTCTCATGGGGCAAGTTACACCGGGCACTCCCTTGCCTTCACCGGCAAAGGGTTTTGCTCTCCTTTGTACTCCCCCTTCCAGCATCTGCTTGTGCTGTGTATGTGCTGGAGACCGCCTCCCCCCTCCTCCATCCCCGTGCCCCCGTATCCTTTTCCCGATCCAAAAACTCCCAGCGATCTTCTTGTTGTTTGTGAGGAGCCAGCAATCCTTCTCCTCCTCCTCCCGGCTGGGTGCAAGGCCCTGATTTCCATTTGAATAGCAGGCTTTCTGCTGAGGCTTCCCCACCGCCCCGGCGAGCGAACAAGGAGCCCACTGTTCCCGGACGGGATGTTCAGCCAGCCCTGACGTCCCCGCTGTCCTCAATGCGGCTTTTCAGCCCCTCCACTGAAGCCCGGGGCGCCGGGCTGGTGGGGGACAGGCTCCCGGCCCTGGGCAACATGCCACTCATTTTAAGCAGTCCCAGCCTGTTCCCACTTCTGCCTTTATGGTCTGTCAGAGGCTTGTTTGACTTGCAGCTGGTTTTCGTGCGGCACCGAGGTAATAAAAAAGGGAGGGATAAGTCAGACTGGAGTGGTAGCAGGGGATAGGATGAGATAGGGTCCTTTGCCAAAGGCTTGAAGGATGAGTGGGTGTGTGTGTGGGGGTGAGCCTGTATCCTGGCCAGGGCTTCTGTCTCCTTAGCTCATGCTGATGCCTGAGGTCAAAGCTGACCTGTGCCTTGTTCCCGAAGTTCCGTTCTGAAAAACGCATCCTGCCATCCAGCTCTGTAGATTGGCATTTGTTTCCAGACATGCAGGTGCACCTCTCCATCTCCAAGGTTTCAGGGTAAAGGCAGGACAGAGGAGCAACATCTGACGTCCTGCCCTGGGACCGCTGAGCCTGGGCAAAGCCTCCTGTGCCATCCCACGACTCAGAGCATGTTGTCGGGGCTGTCCACAGGGAACTGCTTGGGTTTGAAGCACTGGAGTCTCATTACTACAGTCAGATGAAGATGAGGGCTGACAGCACTCCGCTAATTTTTTTGGAGTTTTCCCTCTGAATGATGCTGGTATAAGTGTCACGGTAGATTGGTCTCCACCATGGGGAAGCTCCACTTCCCAGTGAGGTGTGGAATAACCTGCCTACTTCTCCTGCTGCTTTTAGCATCCAAGAGCCCTTGGTGGCATGAGAAACCCCAACTGGCAAGCCATGAAGGAGCTCCAGACATTATGATGTCCCAGGCTGACTGTGGGTGCTGCTTTTGTGAATCAGTTTTTGATTTTTGGTTTTTTTTCCTCTGTGGGCAGAGGTAAGGGATTCCAGGTTTGTTTGTGTTCTTCCCCAAACAGTGTCACACTGATGACATTTAAATTCAGTGGAGCAGGCACAGAAGGGACAGCAACAGAGCAGGCTTCCCTCTCTGCTGCTGTAGGAAGAGCCAGCTGGAGCGTGGGGACAGTGATGAGGCCAGGCAGACCTCTGCCAAGGCTGGCAGCAAACAAAGCCCACTAAAACCGGTTACAATGTGTTAAATCGCTAGTTCACAGCAGACATGAAGGAGAAACCTTTCTCTTCTGTGTGTATGGGTAAATTGCTCAGAAATAAGGGTAATGATTACTTCTGGTAACTTAAAATTTTAATTTAGCTGCCCCTCTTTTTAGTTTTCTTGGTTTTTCCACTGAGTACTGTTCATTTGTTGCTTGGGTGCTGAGTTCCTGCAGTCCTGATTTCCCTTTTTTTGATGAAGACCTTAATTCAGGTGAGCACACCCCTCTGCAGCACACAAATGATGGAACATAGGCAAGGGTCTGGAGGTCTTGCCTTCAGCCCCTCAGCTTCCATCCCATCCAGGCAACCTGACAGGACTGGCGGTGCAGGGGTGGCACTGAATCCTGCGAGCAGTGTGGGGCTCACGCAGGTCGGTGATGGAGGCTTGGAACAGATCAGAGACTGTTTCTCTGTTGCCAGCAGAAGCACTGGAAATCCAGCATTCCCTATTCCCTGGGCTCTGGGGGTTGGTGCCCTGAGCGGCAGTGTGAAGGATCGTGCCTTTATTTTGAACTTCTGGGAGGAGTTATTTGTAATATAAAAGGATGGAAATTAATGTGGAAACTCAGTCACAATTTCTTTATTAGAAGAGCACTTCTTACTCTTTGCCATGAGGAAGAAAAAAGGGATAGAAAACAAACTGATTTAAAAAAAAGTTTCCAAATTAATGTTAGTGGCAGCATGCTCTGAGGCAGCTCAGCACTTGGTGCTGTTTGAGGCTACAGGGGCTGGAGTGCTCTTATGCTCAGCACTCCGGTGGAGCCGTGATAGCTGGCAGCCTCCATGGACTTCCCTAGGGAGCACCACAGATGCTCAGAGCTCAGCAGGATCAGACCTTAAATTAATATTACCAAATGATGAAGCACAAGGCGCCCAGAGAAAAATAAGCTTGAGTCCCACTGGAATTCTTGGGCTCCTGTGACAATTTTCAGTATGGAAACTTCAGGCAAATTTTAACACAGCCAACAAATTGTTGGAATCTTTGTATTTCCAGGGTGTATGAATTCTGTATGAGGGGACCTTCTTACCAGATACCTTTTGAATGTTGCACTCCTCTTACAGAGTTTACACTGGTGCAGCTTCTGGAACTTGTTCAGAGTGAGCAGCTCTGGTTATGCATAAGAGATAATATGTAACTGAGCTGATCTTTTTTCTTTTTTTCTTTTCTTTTTTTAAACAGTGGAGTTTGTTGGGAACTCAAGAAGGGAAAAATGCAGATGCTTCTGTTACTGTAATATTAATGACTCAGATGAATAGGTTTCTAAATTGTGACATTTAGGAAATAATATCTTGTCTTTTTTGCACTTGGAGAAGACTATAATTTCAGTGTGAATATTTCTTTGTGCGTGGTTTTTTTTTAAATTTATTTTTAGAAGACTGTTTTGCTGGATATTGAGCATGTAAAACACTGAGATGATGTTGCTATGAGAACCTTCACCATTTCATTTCCAGATCAGGAGTCTTTAGCTATGAGACTGTGATGGTAATTCAGCTCAGCTTGTTGCATTTTAGTTTTATGAACAAGTCTAAACATTGTTATCACCTGAGTGACTTGGGTGACTCTCAATTAAGTAAAAGGAAATGCAGAAGTCACCCCCCAAGAACACCCAAATCCAACAGTTTCTCTAAATATAAACCCCTCTAAATCCAGCTATAAATATGGTCCTGGAAACAGCTCAGTGTTTTCTCTTGGCAGCTGCATTCTAAATTCTTAGAACTTTGAATTTACACTTCCTCTACTGGGAAGGGAGTATCTCTTCACTCTCATCTCAGTGCAACTCAGAAGGACACATTCACTAAGAAAAGAAACCCTTCCCGAGATGAGCAGACTCTTCAGCTGCACAGTGATACTTGGGTACTTTGACTCAAGGTTATTTACTTTTACTCCCTTTAAAACATTTTTTTTATTATTATTTTTGTGACATTGGTATCCAATTTGCTCCATTCCACGGGCTTTTGGGGTTTTTTGTCTCTTTTACATCCATAAAGAAACAGGGCTCTGGGAGCTGTTTGTTCCTCTTTACTGCATGACCTGCAATGACTACCATTGTGAGTAGGCGGTGAGGGGAGATCAAACAGCTTATGCCTGTTAGGGTTTCATGATTTTGGTAGCAGTGTGCTGCTTCTTTCAGATCCAGGTATGTTTGAACAGCCTGGGAAGGAGAGGTGGGTACCCACTGGCACAGCAGGTGTATTTCTCCAGCACACCCGGGACCCTGGCAGCAGATACTGCAGGCTGGCTCCCAGCTCGCTCTGCCTGCCATGCTGGAGGGGGGACTGGGAAGCTCCAGTGGACTGGCACTTCTAAGCATGCATCAATGAAGTAAATTTTTCCAGCAGAAGCCATTTCCTTCCTGTCTTGGGATGACTTCTCAAACTGGGACACTTCCCCACAGCACCTTCCTATCTCTTTTGCAGAGAAGATGCAGTGGCAGCAGCCACTGCTGCATCTCAGCAAGTCTGTGCATGTAACTCGCAGCAAGTCACAGAGAAAATGCCTCCTTTCTGCAGGGGTTTAATTAGGCTGTGAATTACATTAGCAGAGAGGGCGTACTTACTGTGCCGTATGGTGGGCATCACTCAAGCTGGGCAGGAAAGGGCAGGAGCTGCAGGGTGTGCAGCAGAGACCGAGCTCCCTGAGACTTGCAAGGGCTGAATAAAGCACAGCACTTGTAGTGGTGCATCTCCATTGAGCCTGATCAGAGGCTGCACCACCAGAACTGTGCTGGAGCTCTAGAGATGTGTGTGAGTGCTCTGGCAGCGAATCCTCGCAGAGTGGGGTGTGGTATGGGCAGTGTGCGTGTGCTGCTGTGTGTATTTGTGTGGTGGTCCTGCTGTCCTACGAGGTCAGGCTGTGTTTTAACAGTGTGTGAGGAAACATGGTATTGGAAAAGTTGCTTTAATGCTCTGAGTGGGCTTCATATTGCCCTCTGAGCCTGTGCTGGAAGACTGCCAAACATCATGTCACCCATCCTTTAAATTGCCTCATGAGCAAGGCAGTGGGGATACTGCTGGGCAGGAAGGGGGGACATTGGCTGACCTGTGTTTCAGGAGGTATTTTCCTGCTCTTTTCTTTGCCATTCTTCACAAAGAGTTAAAACTGGATGACAAAATAGGCAATGGATCCTCCCAAAAAAATGCCATCCTCAAAACCAGTAGTGATTGGAAAGAAGAGAGTATGCATAAACTTAAGAGTGTGCAGGAAAGTGCCTGGTCTGGCTTATTTTGTGCCTGAAGGCTGAGCAAGCAGCTGTGAGTGAAATCGCATACAAGTGCACACGAGTGTACACACACACAAACACAGAGCTCTGCGTTTGCCCGTAAAAGTGCAGTAGCACGCACTCTGCATATGAAAGGTCATGTCTGTGCTAAAGGTGCATCGCCCAGGGGGAGTTGTGCTGTCGGGGACTACAAAGGAGAGAATCACTGATATATATATTGCTGGAAAACATAAGAGGTTGCAGAAGCAGAACTAACTGTGCTGTTTAGGCTTCTTTTTTACGTTTTTATTTATTAAAATGTTCTAGATGCAGAGTTGCTCTTCTCATTATTTATAACTGTCGCTGCCGCCTTGAAATGAAACTGCAGGCACTTTGATAAATGTGGTGAAAGCTTGTCTGGTGTCCCTGCCACTTCTCTAAAGTGCCTCCTGTGTCCTCTGCTGAATTGCTGTTTCATCAGTTTGGACAGCAGTGTTCCTCAGCAAATTGCAATAAAAGTCTAGTTGCATCATCCCATGCTAATGGAAATGGAGCAGGAGGGAGTGAGCATGTGCCATGAGCATCCTGTAAGTGCTAGGCAGAGCAGGGACAGGAGAAAGAAAGCCCTCCTGTGCCCCACTCACTTCTCTATCCTGGTGAGTTTGGTGGGATAAAGGCTCCTGTTCAGGGTTGCTGTGAGCATGCTTTTCTTTTGCCTTGTGCTGACAGCTAGGATGTCATTCCTGTTTGAATTGCCTATGTCAGAGGGCAGAAATTAAGTTGTTCCAGCCTCAGCCTCTCCTTCCTATCATCTCACTGCCCATGGGGTGGGGACAGTCAGCTGATGGGTTGTACCAGGGCTGTCCTGATGGCTGAGTGCAGGGAGCTTTTAGAAAGGCTTGAAGAATGCAACTCCCCTGGGATCGGAGAAGGCTAAAATGTTGACATTGAAAAATCTAGTGACCAAAACAGAGGGAGAAAGTTTGTTTAAAACAAACAACCAGCAAACAAGTCAACCAACAAAATACCCCAATCAACAACAACAAAGAAGAAGCCTCTCAAAACCTTGACTTCTCCTTTGAGCAGAAGGACTTGCTCTTAGATCCTCTTGCTAAGCAGAAGCTGCACTTGTGCTGAAGCAAGCCTGTCAGGGTGATGAGGCCATGGAAAGCTTGTCCTACAAGGGGAGATTAGAAGAGCTTGGACTGTTTAGCCTGAGGAAAATGGTAGGAGGAGTGTGAGAGTGCTCTGTAAATATGTTAGCAGGTAAATAGTTTGAATAGGGAAGAGTTTTTGAGGCTAAGGGAAGGTGTTTGCAACAGTGCAGGCTCCTATAAATCACTTGTGGTAATCTAGTCTAGGAGTTAAAACACGTTTTCGTACTGTTATGGGGGGGAAGTTTGGAAAGCAGCTTCCAAGCAGAACAATGGGAACAAAACGCCCAGACAGGCTTTAAGATGAGTCTCAATCTGTCTGTGAAGGGGATTGTATTAAGAGGGCCAGGATCTATGTGCCAGTAGATTCTATTCCATGCTGCTTCCTGTGTTTCTAGTCCCACATTAACTATTCAGGCTTTGTGTACGAGATGTGCATAAATAGAAATCATAGATTAAACTGAGTGGTTTGCAACTTCAAACTTATTTGTTGGGGGGTGTGTGTTTATTTGTTTTGGTTTTTGTTGTTTGGTTTGGTTTTTTTTTTTTTTCCATGGCTCCTTTCAGGGTGTCCTTTTGACCTGAATATGCCACAGCAGCATTTGACCCAGTGCCCAGGTTTCCCCTTCCTCGTCCTCAAGCCGTCTCGCTTTTGTGCAAGCTGTTTCCACCAATGCATAGCACAACTCAGCACTTTTGGGGGCTGAAAGCTATTTACCAGCTAAGAGGGCAAGAGTACAAAACTATTTTCAGCAGTGTGACCCACCTCGGCCAATTGGATTGTGTCTGGTAATCCTATTTGGTGGAGATGGGTTCACGTAACCTGAAATAGTTTCTGCTCTTTGCCTTCACCTCTGCCTCCCGTGCCTACACAGCAACTGGGTTGTGGAGCCTGTGCTGTAAGACCTGATTTCCAGAGGGGAAAAGGGCAATGTGAGTGCTTGGGCTGAAACTCCCTTGAAGGAGGTTGTTCCTTTTTCCCCACTGGTGCCCCATGGGGTGATGTCCATGTGCCATGATGTGAGGTTGCTCTCCACTCCTGTGGAATCAGGCACAGGTGTGTCTAGCTCTGACCTTCTAATTACAGCCCAGGCACCAGCCTAAACCTTGGCTTGTCCCTTTGGTGAGGAACAGTACTTTGGATTGCCACCGCAGCACTTTCATTTTTGCCTGCACTCCCACCTCCTGATGGTCGTGTGTATCCTGGAATGGGCAGGAAGGAATTAAGTCAGATAAGGACATCAATATTCTCTTAAAGAATTTACCTCAAATGTGTGAAGTATTTCAAAGTCGTGAAAAATCTATTGCCCAAATTAGGCCAAGAATAGATATTGCCATTTAGCCCAAACTGACTGGACAGGATTTGAGGCTCTAGGGTTTTTATTGGTGCAGTAACTAAGCAGTGAACTTGCAGGATCCTTTTTTACCCCAGTTTTACTTTGAGGAAAGGATTGTGAAGTTGAACTACTTCATCCTTATAGCTTTGCACCTTGTTGCCACTTTTAGCCCTGTTTGACAGGAGTCTCCAAAATACTGCATTTGCAGTATTTTTTAAGTCATAAAATCATACAGCCAGATGAAGAAAGGAAACCCTACTGAGGAAAAGGAGGTCTATAACATGAATTTAGGTAGAGTATTAGGCATAAGAAAATCCAAGCCAGCAGGCTGCAGGAATCTAGGCTTCAGTCCCGCTACTCAGGGATGCCTTGAGTATTTGGGATGGGGGTGGGTGTGTAAAGCTGAATATCTCTGAGCCTGTGCAGGACTACAGAGCAGGAATGTTGCCGAGTTTTGTAGTTACCAGTTATAGCTCAGCTCAGCTGAGGCACCTTCTAGCCTTGGTTGCTGCAACTTTCATCCCTTTGATTGACGGAAAGTGCCATGCACACTGAGCTGGGCTCACATGCCTGCCTCCTCTCTTATCCAAAAGGAACAACTGTGGGCTAATCCCCTGGGCAGCCCCAATGGCAATGAGAGATCCTGTGCCCTCCCTTGAGGGGTAAGATGAGATGCTCCCTCTGGCACAGGTCCTGCAGGTGCTGCTCAGCCCATCCCATGGGTCAATGCTGCTTCTGGCTTGTGCCTGTGCTCAGCAAAGCAATCCCCTTTATTTCAAGGCATAAAACCTGGAATGGCAGAGGCATGTTCTCTGGAGGGGTGGGAGGAATAGGAAGGCTGTCTGAGGACAAGGTGCAGTCTGCTATGAGAATCACAGAATATTCTGAGTTGGAAGGGACCCACAAGGATCATCAAGTCCAGCTCTTATGTGAATGACCCATACAGGGATTGAATCCACAACCTTGGCATTCTGGGTTTATTTAGAACCAGGCTCTAACCAACAGAGCTAAATTCAGGGTAATTTTCCTAGCAAAAGCTAGGAAACTGGAGTGTATGTTGTGTCACTAAACCCAGTGTCAACTCAGGCGTGGGGCTTTTGTTGTTATGGGTGCTGGACCAGGCTGAGCCTGACTCCCAATGCTGTGTATGGTGAGCCTTTGTCTGCCCTGTGGTGCAGCAAAACAGTTGGCAAGTGTTGTCAGAGACCAGTGTATGCAGTGCTCTGCACTGCTTTAGACAGTGCTTTTCATCATGGGCCATTGCAGATGCTAAGTAAAGCCTAGCAGCAAGCCCAGGAGGTGGGCCGAGTGTGCTACAAGCTAGGGGGAGCAGGGGGAGTCACCCTTGTGGATTCACAGGATGGGCAGAGCAAGGCCAGACTCCTGGCAGTCTCCCTTTCTTTGCAGCATTCAGACTCAGCATTCATTGCACGATGGCTTGATGACTCCAACCTGCAGCTTCTCCCTCACCTGCCCTCCTGGACTGTGCAGCAGCAGCAGCTGCTGCATTGGAATGAAATGCTTTTCCCGCTACGCAAATATCCAGCACTGCAAAATTAGGCTGGAGTTTCTCCTCTACCCCAGTATCCTTGTTCCTGTTTTTCAGGGATGATGTGAGTTCTCCCAGAGATATTCAGCAGTGACATGCAGTTTATTGTGGTTTCTTTTTCCTGCCTTCTCACAAAGTAAAACCTTTTTCTTGTTTCAGTGTTGGCACAGCAAGGCCATTGGATTTGGATCCGGCATGAAGATGAGCAGCCAACATAAAACCTGGGCGAGTTTTTGGAGTAAATAATACACCCAATTCATCTCACTGTGTCATTTGCACTGGATGTCTTGGAAACCAGAGCCTCAGTTGGACAGGAAAGCCTGCACCAACTGGAGTTGAAAGGATCTTTCCAGCCTGAGTGCTGGCATCCCTGGAGGGATTTCCTTCTAGGCTTTCTCAATTTACCTGGACAATGGTCATAAGCTTAGCCTTTCTTGCACATGCTTTAATCTCATGTTTCAGACTGTCTGTTAGTCATCTGTAGGGTCAGGAGGGCATTTCTCTCTCTGAGCAGCATGGCAGATCTGCAGCAATCTGGTTGGGTTTTTTTCCTTCTCAGTACTTTAGGGCACATTTTACTTTTTCAAATTTCTGGGCATTTTTGCCTAAAAAGTTCCTACAGATGGTGAAGGCAGGACATTGCAGGGTGTCAGTGCAGTGCTTTATGTGCCTTTCTGTCCCTGGGCACTCTGCAGTTACAGCTTTGGGTGCCGTCAGGGGCACAGGGCACCAGGAGGAGGGTGAAGTTACTCTTTGTGGGACCTTTCCATATAAAAATGCCCATTGCCAGACTGCCAGCAATTACATGGTGTTTTCAGTCCTTCCTTCCTAGTGACTGGGATGCAATTCATCCAAGGACTGTCAGGTTGCTTGCAGTCTGTGGTGGGGATCAGGCTTCCTTGGGGACTGCCACCAAGTTTTCCTGCATCCTACTTCAACTGTAGCCTATGTTCTCAAGCTGCTCAGATCTGAGGGCTGCTGTGCTCCACTTCCCTCCCTCTCTACCCTCTGAATTTTGTTGTTCACCTCATTTTGTTCAGAATTGCAGCAGTCAGGGTATTAAAAAACAAACAAACAAACAAAAAAATCTATCAATAACCTGCGTTTAGAAACAAGCCTCCAGGGTGTTTAATTAAACCCAGCGTGATGGGAGGCAGCCAAAAGGCATGTGTGGTGTGTGTGTGCGCACAGACAGCTGGCCATGGGGGAGTGGCAAGTGTGTACGTGTGGGTGAGAGAGGGAGTAAAAGATCTGGTTAAATGGATCCTTTCTATCCGAGCTCCAAATATAATGTTCTTAAACGTGTAACCGACGAGAAAATAACAATCCCCTCATGAAATATGCGGAGACGCTTGTGCCGGGAAAAGGTCAGCAGCTCGGCTTCACAGGGCTAGCACAACTGTAGGCTGGGGTGGCTGAGAGTTTTGGTGGGGAAGAGACATCCCAGCCAACCCTCTCCTGGCATGGGGGCTGGATTTTCCTGCTGGAATCAAGCTGAAAGGCTGATGGCTCTCACCTAGTTTGAAAGAGACAAAAGGGAGGTAGGGAAAGGGATGTGTGGGCTGTTCTTTTACCTAGGCTTTGGTTGCTGACAGAGAGGAAGTGGAAAGAGGAATGGAAACAAAGCTATGAGTTTCAACTCCTGTTTTGTCTCTGGCATACATAAATTCTATGCCTCTTTCCTTCATGAACTAATTCCCACCTGGATATCATAAAGAAATGATTTTCTTTTCTTCTTCAGTTACTTTGGAAGAGACAAAAAGAGAAACCTGGGTGTACAGGGGGAAGTAATTGTGACCTAGTAGACCTGCCTTTTCTTCTTAAATCAGTTTCATAGAATCATCTACACACTTTGTCCATTTTTTTTTTCAGCTTGTGTTCTCTATTTGCCAAAAATATTTAGCTTCTTCTTCCCTTTCACTGCCCTGCAGAGTGCCTCCTCGTTTGCCTACCTCTGCTGCCCCAGAAAAGGCAGGCACAAGACCTTGGTGCCTGGTGGCTTTTCCTGGTGAGCATGCGGGAGCCCTCAAGGATAGTTGCCCTTTTCAGGGCAGCTGAGGATGTAAATGGAGCGTGTGCCTCTGGAGCTCAGTGCTGGCTGCAGTGGGTCTCCCAGTGAGCAGTTCTCCTGCTGCCAGTGGTACAGGCTGTGGGTGCCACAGCTGTGTGCAAAGCCAGCATCATTCTCGTGTGCCTGATGCCCACTTAAAAACAAGGGGGAACACAAAAAGGGTTTTTTGTTTTCCAGCTGAAATAGCTTCAACAAGTCACGGGCACAGTCCCCTTAAATGCGACTGTTGTGTGCAGCCCTGGGATAACTGGCTCTGTTGTGCTTGTCCCCAGGCGGACGTCAGGCCCACAGGGGCTCCTCTGAGCTGGGGGTTGGTGGAAGCCAGAAGATGTGATGGGGGAAAAGGATTGCCACAAGGATGGTGATTTACCACCCGTTGCAAATAGCCTTGCAGCTGAGAGGTTTGCCAAGCATGGGGTGTAGCTGCTGCTGCTGCTGAGCTTTTCAGCTGTATGAGAGCAGTGAGCCATCATGCTAGCTGAAATAAGGGGACTGTTGCATCAAGGTGTTACCTAATGATGGTGGCTTTGTAGTCTACAAAGCCTGCAGTCCTGTGTCTTCCCTGAAATTCAGGTTGGTGAAAAGAATTAGGGTGGAAGGGCCCATCTAGTCCACCCGCAGGCAGAGCAGTGCAGCCTGTAACTTTACATTAAAGCCTTTCAGCTGCACTTCTGCTGTCAGGTTTGGCAACTGCACAATCTTTCTCTTGATTCCCAGTGAGCTCTAGACTGCCTCAATGCACGTGGAGCTATTATGTGTGTTGGGTCATAAGGGAGGGTGGCTGCTCTGTTGAGCTCCTGGTTCAAGCTGCTCCTCCACGATGCCATTTCTGTGCCTCAGCAGGTCATGCAGGTTCTTATCGGCTCTAATTAATGCTCCTGGCAGTGATGACAAGTAGCCCACAAAAGTGTGAATCTAGTTTAAGGAGACTAAGAAGCCAAAAGAAAAAAAAAGAAAGCAAGCCTTCTAATCTGATCCATTATGCTCAGGCCAAGAGATCAGCAAAATGATCAAGCAAGGAAGAGAAACAACTTCTGGCTACTAGATTTTGCATCCCTATCCAGGCCAAGTGCTGGGGGTAACTATTAAACGATTGTAGCACACTGAACATCAATCTTGTAACAAGCTTGGATAATACCCTCTGGTGAATTAACAAGGTCTGCTGATATCTAAGTGCTTTTCAGCTGTGTGTTGCCAGGAATAAGTCTCAATTCTGGGGGGCCTGAGTCTCTCCTCAATCTGAGTTTAATTCCCTTCCATCTGCTGTCTGCATTTCCCGACGATCCTCACCCAAGTAGGGCACAGCGTGTGTTTTGAGGGGAGTGGGGACATGCTGGGCTCTTCGTGGGCTGAAATTTCCCAGGCAGAGAATTTCTGCTGTGTGGGGATATCCAGTCATCTTTGTGCCCCCACATGAGCAACTGGGTGCTGCCTCAGCCAAAACGTCCTGGGAGCCTCCACTAAGGTGGCTCTGCTGGTAGAACAAAACTGTCCAAGCTTGTCCAGACTGGAGCAGGGGACAAAGGCAGTCTCATTCCCACCATTTCTAGGAATAATGGGGATAATTATCTCATTATTCCTGCAGCCTCCACAGCTCCCAAAGAATAACTGGTGTGCAACAATGCCTCTGCTGTAAATAACGCCCTCAGCACATTCCACTGAAGCAGAAGACGGAGGTATAAAGCACTGTCTGCCCTCAGACCATGCTCAGACTCTGCACTTGGACTTTGGTCCACTGAGCTTTAAGTTTTGGGTGGTTGTTTTTGTTTTGTTTTGGTTTGTTTTGAAAGTGGGGCAGGGAGCTCTGTGTGGGCTTTCTAATGTTTTATTTATTAAATCAAGGGCATGGATGCATGTTCAGTTTGCAACGGTTGGAGTTGTGCAAGAAGCCTGTGTCACCCTCCTCCTGGATGTGACTGGCAACCTCACACAGTGGGCAGGAAGCGGAACTTCTGCCCTGGCTATGCCAGCGCAAAACTGGGGAGTGCCACTTATTCCTCCTGGATCTATCAAAATGAATCTTCCTCTTCAGGCATCAAAAATGTCCCTGAGATCCTCGTTTGCAGGGAGGCAAGACAAGGGGTTAGGAACAGGAGAGGTTCATGCAGCCTGAAGAGAGCCGAGGGCAGAACTGAGTGCCATGACTCAGGTTTATTCGCTTTACCTTGTTTGAAAGGTGTCCCACAAAAAGAAATATATGCCGCCATTAGAAACAGAGAAGTTTCTTTTGTCAGACTTCTCCGTATTTCACTGATGCATTGCTGGTTTGTGGAGGTTACTGCAGTGTTGCTGTTGCCTGTGCCATTGTCTGTGGGTGCCTGAAATCTCCTGGAGTATGTTTGGTTTTTTTTCTCTACTTGTTACTCACATGAGAAATATCAGGAAGCTGTCTCCCAGGTTTTCCTGGAGGGTTTCTGGAAGATTGAAAAAGTGTATCATGACGTTTCTTCATCCTTATCCGAAAATTGCATTGGCTTTCAGGAAAAGAGCCATTTTGAATAGCATTTGTCAGGCAACTGGTTTAATTAAGTGTTAACATAAAGCAGAGGGCGAGTTTTCAATGTTTGTTTCAGTTTCCTTGCTCAAGCTTCTATTCTGTTGGTTATGGTGTGACTATTTCATTAGCTCACTGGAGATGTCTTTGGCAAGAAATAAGAAGCCGAGCCCTAATATTTCTTATGTATCTTAAAAACAACTAAAAGAGCAGGTGTAAAAAAAACCCATCCATACATGAATTTTCATCTAGGCCTCAGACTATTGCAGACCCACAAAAACAAAAATCCAAAGACCAAAGCATCCTTCTCCTGCAGCCCTGCTGGGAACAAGGCTGGTGTTGGCTGGCACATGAACTTTCTCTGTGCCACCACTGTGCTGCAGCTGGGCTGAGGGCAGGGGCAGAGCAAGGCGGACATGGGTGCTCCTGAAGGAGAGCAGAGCCAGCTGCAGGGAGCCAGGGCAGCCCCCATCACTTTGTCTCAGGCTCTGATGCTGGCTTGCTGCAAAATTTGAGTGCCTCCTTTTCCAGCACATAAAACTGGGAAGGGTGGCTGTTGCTTGTAGTGAAAGGAGGCAGTGTGCGAATCAATGGGGGTTATGCTCTTGTCTCTGCGAAGTGCTGGATGGATGTAAAATGTCTTTGTTCCCTGTCTGGTCCCAAACCAAAAGGCCTGTGAGGCTGTGCAGAGGAGGGATCCCTCTTCCTTGCAGGCCATCTGCAAACCTTCCTGCCAGCAGCCTCTGCTGCTCCCACACTGAGCCAGCAACTCCCTGGTATGTTGGGGCTGGCTGGCTCAGGGCGAGTGGCGGCTTATACAGAGGGTGGAGCTTTCTGAAATCCTGGACCTAACCTCAGCAAGTACAGGCTCTACCCAAGTAATGACTTCTCCATCTTTGCCACACCACCTGTCTTCTTCAACTTTCTGTAATCTTTCAGCTGCTGGATTAGAAATTATCACTATGCAGTGCTGGGCTGAATCCAAAGTAGGGTTCCTCCTTCAAGTGATTGAGGAGAGGAAAGCCTCGCTAAAATATGGTGTTTTTTCCCTCCTCCTTGAGGCTCTACAGGGTCACACCTGCCCACCTTGGAGCATCCTGGAGTGGTAGAGCTGGATTTATGTTTTGTGTCTTGATACCCTCTTCCTGTGCCATGTGCGGGGGTGGAGGGGATGGAACTCATGACTTAGCAGGAATAGTGCTGGGAGAGGAACACAACTGCTTGTTTCTCCTCTAGTCTGGTCTTTGCTAAACAACATGCTCACTTCTGGTGTGCGTGTGGGAGAAGATCTGGGTCCTGCACTTGCTCATTATCAGTCTGATTTCTTGGAATCAAAGGAGAAATTGATCTTTCCTGTGCATTTTTACAAGACCAGATATTTTGAGGAGTGAGAAAATACACTTTCTTCCCATGTACTGTTTCTAACATCCACGTTATCAGTGTCGCATGCCTACCATTGTCAGATGTTTCCTTGCTGCTTAAAAAATTTTGCTTCTTCTTCCAGCACCACTGGCATTCTTTCCACAGGGGACACAAAAAGAGGTGATGAGGCTCAGTGCAGAGACATGATGCTGCTGGTGTCACCCAGGCACTGGAGCAGGCTTAGTGCTTTTGTGCCACAAATACACGCAGGATTCTGGAACATAACAAGGCATCTTTCCTGCTCTTACCCCACTGATGGTAATGCCAGTTTTATCAGGGTGAGTGCTACTAGCTTTTTCTTGATGTTTCCCAATTGTATCTGGAAGAGTATTTAGAGACCTGTGGCTTAAGCATCTGCCAATGACACTGAGGTTAGGACACCTGCCTACCTACAGAAGTGCTGCCATGCCAAGGGGCACAGCACATGCCCAGGGTCCCTCAGTCTGGAGAATTCAGTGTGCTGGCTGGGATGGTGGGGAAGGAGGCAGTGAGCCATCTCAGTTGGAGGACCCGGGAAATGTCTGGTTCCTCATGCCAGTCATGAGGCAGCAGTATTGTATAAAGGGCTGGCTGGTGCTGTTGGTTATAGGCATTATTTTAGAATGTGTTTTATTAATGTTGAAATTTGAACCAGAAGAGGAACAGCTTAGTTGGTTATGCAGTACCAGAAGGAATAGAGAGCCATTAAAATGTATCTGGGTGAGCAAGGCTGGGCGTGTGGGTGCACACAGAGGCAGCAGATCTCAGCAGTGAGAAGGGGTCCTTCGGTAACACTTATTTTTCTGACAGAAGCTGCACTTTTGTTACCGCTCTATGAGGTGCAGTGCAGAAAGGATGACTGCCTGGAGGGTGCTGCTGGGAGGTGAAACTGCGTGCAGTTTCCTCAGGGAAGCAGCATTTCCTTTTGTGAACCATCCCTCTGTGTGCCCATGTTAATGGTGCTGAGTTGACACTCAGTGTCATATGTCCCTGCCTCCCAGAAGAACCTGCACTATGGAAAGGGAACAGAGAGGGGGAAATGGAAAGACGAGAAGCGGGGGATTTACAGGCTCACAGGGAGGTGATGTGGACAATGCCTACATGAGACACTGCAGGCAGAAGTAAGCTCATTTGACCTTCTGTCTGAGCCCGTGGATGAAAGCCAGCGCTGGTCTGAAAGCCATGAGATTGCTTCAGTGCAGCACTGGGTATGAGCTCATGCCCTTGCATCTCAGCACACCAACCACAGCTATGCAGCTTCTTCCCAGCTTGCTTCTGCCTGCAATACTCCAGGTAAATGTACCCATGGCTTCTCATGTGCCATCTTCTGCTTATAACCCCTGCTTTTCCCAAAGTGCAGCCTTGCCTCCAAGTGCATGTTTAAGAGAAGGCTGCTCAGGCTGTCCCCTAAATAAGTAAAATGGCTCTAATGTGCACCAGCTGGTCCCATCACCTTCAGATGTAATTGTTTAATGTACACGTTGTACATTAGCTTAGCAACTTGACAGTCACACTGTGGTTCACACAGGAATCCCAAATATCACAATGCAACCTTGCAGCATGGCCATTACTCTTGAACCATACCTTTAAAAAGAACAGTTAGGCTGAAGATCCCAATTTCTGTTTCTCTATAAGGTTGAATATTCCCATGCTGTGGACACCTTTGGTGTCCTAGCAGATGGCCTGCAGAGTGTCAGTGTTTGGGAAGTCACTTGCTACAGTGCTTGGAGGATTAAGCTTAGAAGGAGTGGGTTTGCCCTGAGGAATGAACCCAAAATTGCTGATTTGGAGAGTCCTTTCTATACACTGCCGTTGTTTGCACACAAACCTATCATCTGTTCTCCTCCTGGGATTTGCTGTTTATATGGAGGAGAGCAAATAAAGATTCTTCTGCAATTTCAATGGAAGCCAGGGAGCTTTTAAGCAGGCAGAGCAGCTACTGGCATCCCTGTCTCTATGCTGAAGAAATGGGGTGACTGCTAAGAGAGATGTGAGATGTCACAGTTCCTTTTCATCTGAGGGATGAAAAACACTGTACAGGCATTTAAGCTTTACAAAATCCCCCTGCAAGGTGTGGGAGGAATTTTTTACAGATGGAGAAACTGAGACAAAATGCATTGCTGCTGCTTGAACCATTCATTACTGAAAGAATTGAGGACAGAAGTTGGGACACCTATTCATAGCACTGACCACAAGGTCCTCCCTCCCTGTCACCTTGGGAGTGACATAGCCCATGCAGCAGTGCTCCAGGGAGGGCTTTCAGTGTCTGCTTTGGTCAGGAGACTATTTTGCAGATGTGTGTCCTCCATTCTTGCAATGACATTGCATCTGACCTGTATTTCTTAGATATTTTGTTTAACCACCCTATTTCAGGGATGTCAGCCTGCAAGACCTATCCGTACGCACTTGCCATTCCCTGTCCCTCCCTGTTTTCAATCTATGCCAGTGCACTGCTTACTTGAATCATAAAAACTCTCACCTTGTGTGGTTTTTTGTTTACCTGCTTGTGATTCCGTGCTCCCCTTTCCATAGTGCCTTGCCAGCTATGGTGCAAACAAAACCTGTCTGTGGGGGAAGGGAGCAGGCTGGGAATGCCCATCCTCTCGGGGACACGTCTGATCCTGCATGTTGTGAATGAGAGATGCTACTCTGTCCTCCCTTCCTCTTCCCTGCAGTGAGCTGACCATCTGCTTACCTTAATGGACTAGAGATTAGCCCGGGGGTTAAGTTATCAACATAATTAACCTAGATTTCTCCTCTACGGCTGAGGCAATTTTTACTTATCTACTGCTCAGGTGATGTTGTGAAATTCAGACAGCTCTCGAGGAACAACGGAAACTGGAACAAGTAGAGGGGAAGACTTTCAAAGTTTGAAATTACTCTGAAGCCCCCAAGGCACAGAGATAAGAGATGATGAAGCTTGCACAGGGTCACGTATGTTCTCAGCTATGAGAACAGTATTGAAGAGAAATCTAATATATTATTAATACTGCCTGTTCCTTACGTGGAGGGCTTTTCAGGTCTGCATCTCAAATCAGGCAAGACTCTTTACCTCTGTTTATGGAAATTTGTTCCTGGAACGTATACGGAAAGCTAACAAATTGAAAATACTACATCCCTGTGTTTCTGTCCAGATGACTTTGTCATCAACCTGTAGGACACTTCCCAGCCTGTGCTCTGGACCAGAGGTTCAGTGACAGGCTATCGTTCCATACTGTAGCCATGTATCACTAGAAATTAGTTTCATTCTGGCTTAGTATGCTAGAGCTAATGTGACTCTACAGCCATGTGTGGGTGGCTTTTATGCTACATTTTTCTTGACAGTAAAAGATTGCAGTTGCCACTTCAGAGCATCCCTAGCTGCCTTTCCTGCCCTAGATTCAGGCTGTGTTTGTGGATAGTTCTATTGGACTTGTGCACAGGCAGTCTTCCTTTGCAGGGCCAGCGATGGCAAGGCAGTGCCCCAAGTTTCAAAGGGCACCAAGCTCCTCCATAACCCCCCTGGGGTTCTTCTGTCTGTGGCCACAGCATTCGGGCCATGTGCCTTTGCACTTGGATTCAGCTTGCCGCGGGTGGAGATCCCCTGCAGAGGCTGTGAGTGTGGGAGCGCTGTCTGACCCATCCCTGTGGGCACTTCCAGAGGATACGCCACTCAAACCATCATTGCAATTATCGTCCTGGAAGGTTTTAATCCCTTGGTTAAATAAAACCAACAAATGATAGCGGGAGTAGGAAATTGCAGCCGGCTGGAGGACAGCCCCGCCAGGAGCAATGAGACGTGTGAATGAACACCTGCATTCTGCCAGAGACACCTAATCTTCCTAATGATGAAATTAGCATGCCGCTTTGGTCAGATCCCAACCACACCTCGGTGCTCAGCCCCAGACATCTCACTGGCACAGAGGCAGGCAAGTTAGAAGGAGTTCAAAGAATAACAATGATTAGGGTGCTGGAGGGGAGCCCAGGTACGAGGAAAGATTAAAGCAACTAAGTGTGTTTATCATGGATAATTGGTGATTAAGGGGGGAAACCTAACTGTCTTCCTGTAATTTGAAGGGTGTGAACTTGAGGGGAGCTGATCAGAAGGGTAGCAGGAGGTATATAAGTAGGAGTGAAGTGAAACATCTCAAGGAAAGAAATGTAGGTAGAATATCAAGCAAACTACTAATTACATTTTCTGGTCTGGCTTATGAGTGACAATGGTAAAAACATGATTTTTTTGGGGTGCATAAATACAGATGGAAATATGCTGGAGGAGAGACCCTCCAGTAGTAAATTATCCAGTACAGCAAGGGCTGGACTGCCTGAGACCATAGATGTTTTGTCCCCTTCTCCACATCTTTTTTGTTCATTACAAATATATACATATATAGGAGGAAACAAACAGCTCTATCACTTGTGATTTTCAGTGGAGACATGTTGCAAATGTTACATTTTCCAGTAACACTTTACCCCACACTGTCACTGTAAAATCTGTCTGCTGTCAAACTGTAGTGGGGTGTCAGTCCTTATGTCTCTTTGATAAGATCTTGGAAGGATTTGGCGGACATTAGCAGCACCCAACGCCCCCAGACTCTGCTGAGAGCAGCTGTCCTCAGTGAAATGGGGGGAGTCCTGGTGGGGGAGCCCTGGTGATGCTGAGTTGTCTGGAGGTAGAAAAGCCTCTGATCACACCTGTATTGATTTTGTATTTTGTACTGCTTGGTGTGCACTGGCAAATCTGTGTGCCCATCGTGCCATTGGGCTTGCACTCTGCTTTTCAGTTAAGACTTAAAATTGGCAGACCTGTCTTTTGGGTAGCAGAGACTAATCACAGCTTAGGGAGGTTCTCCCTTATCTTGGACAAGAAGGATCTGAGTTTTCTTGTGAGGGGTTTGCAAACCCTGTCTGTGCTCTTGGAAGCATTCAGAGGACCTGTGGTTGGAGCACAACGACAGGCACCTAATGTGTTAGTCCTTTGTTGTCTCATGATTGTATCCATGCAGAAAAGGCAGGATCACTCTCCTGACAGACAGGTGAAACATTTACTTGAGTGCTTCTAGTGATGGCTGTACTACAGCTTTCTTACTACTAAAAATTATACCCCACCCCCCTCCCAGTAAGCCTCCCTATGCACTGGGACACTCACTATACTGGGGATTGCTTCCTGTATATAAAATCATAGAATCACAGAATATGCTGAGCTGGAAGGGACCCATCATGGTCACTGAGTCCATCTCCTGGGCCTGGACAGGACACCCCAAGAGTCACACCATGTCCCTGAGAGCATTGTCCAAGCGCTTCTTGAACTCTGTCAGGCTTGGTGCTGTGACCACTTCTCTGGGAGCCTGTTCCAGTGCCCAAACACCCTCTGGGTGAAAAGTCTTTTCCTTGATATCCAAACTAAACCTGCTCTGACTCAGCTTCATGCCATTTCCTTGAGTCCTGTTACTGGTCACTCGAATGAAGAGATGTCTATCTTCCCCTCCGCTTCCTCTCTTGAGGATCTTGAAAACCACAATGAGGTCTCCTCCTCTTGTCCAGGCTGAACAAACCAAGCGACCTCAGCCACTCCTCACAAGGCTTCCCCTCCAGACCCTTCACCATCCTCATGGCCCTCCTTTGCACACTCTCTAACAGTTTAATGTCTTTCTTATACTGAGGCTCCCAAAACTGCCCCCAGCACTCGAGGTGAGGCCGCCCCAGTGCAGAGCAGAGCGGGACAATCCCCTCCCTTGCCTGGCTGGTGATGCTGTGCCTGATGCCCCCCAGGACATGGGTGGCCCTCCTGGCTGCCAGGGCACCGCTGACTTGGATTCAACTTTCCATCAATCAGGACGCTCAGGTCCCTTTCTGCAGAGCTTCTCTCCAGCCTCTTGTTCCCCAGTCTAAACACAGAACCAGTGTTGCCCCATCCCAGGTGCAGACTCTGGCACTTGCCTTTGTTAAATTTTATATGGTTGAACCATATCTGTACACATAGTTACATGTAGTTGATCCATATGCTTACACATTTGTCACCTCCCCCCTTCCTTGCCCTGCCTCTGCAGCTGCCTGCATGCTTTCCATAGAGTTTGCAGAGTTTTTGTTGGCAGGAAACACTGCCGAGAATGTGTTCCCATTGCAAGCATCTCACCTCAATGATCTCCAAAACAATGTGTTTATCAAGTTTGCAGCTGCCTATGTTATCTGTAATGCACAAAAATTCCTCACCTTGTACCTGATCTTTCTCCTGCTCCTGCCTGCCTTTCTCTCCAAACCTGCAGGACATCTCCCTATTAGCATTCCTGTTTTTTCACACCAGCTGCCCAAAGGCTGTGACACCAGGTACTAGCATGGCAAACGCTGTGACATAGTGCCCATGCTCTACCGTGGTTCTCACCCGGGGCGGCTGCTCCCCGTCTTCATCATCCTAACACAGGGTGACTCGGCTGCAGTAACCTGCCTGGCCATAAATTGGAGACCTTTACAGCTGAAGGCTTGCCTCCAACGTCTTTTTTTAGCTTGCCTGGTATAATTCTGTGCTCTGTGACTGCTTGCAGATACTGTTGCAGGTTTTATTTCCAAAGCAGACGGCATTGTAATTAAGAGGTCCCAAAAAGAACTCAGCCTTTCAATAACAAAACATAATAAAATGAGCTCCTAACAAGACTGAAGGGAGAGCAGTCAAGCTGTTTCAGCATCCACATAGACATTTTACCTGCCAGAATAATAGCCAGTTTCTTTCAGCTGTTAGGTCCACCTTCTCTGTTAGGGTCTAATAGCCGCTGTCACCTCAGAAACCACCAACAAAGGGGTGCATCCTTGTCTTTCCAGGGAGGTAACAGCACCTGCTAAGAGGTAAAAGCTTTTATCCTGGAAAATTTCCAGACACCTCTAGAAAGGAAAATCCTGCCACTGGCAGACACTGACCATAGAATCAGATAATGCAACCGATGACAACTGCAGGACTCATCCTTTGCCTCTGCACAGCTGCAGTCTATGACAGCATGCAGAAAATCAGGGTCTGTAGCATTACATTCACATAGACAACCAAATTTTGAGATCTCGTGTCTTGAGAAAATGAAGGCATCTTTCTCTCAAGCAGAGTTTTACCAGCTATTTCACAGCTAGTATATACTTGCTACACTCTAAAATGTTTGCTGACTCGCAGCTAGGCTGGTGTGCTGGAAGGCTCCATCTCTGCGTTATGGCCCACTTCTGGTGCTGCCTGGTCCTAATTTGCTTCAGGAGGTGTGATTGAGCTGCTGGTCCTGGCTCCAGCAATGCTTAATGAACCTCTCAATCAACTGGCCTCGATAAAATTTGGCTGGGTCTTGTTATTGGGTCTTGCCTTCCTTATCTGACAAGGTCTAGCGAAAAGCTGCTTGATTGTCGTAATGTCATAGTCATCCTGTGTCTGTGAGAGAAGGGAGATGATTGCCTAAAGAGCAAAGGATCCTGGAATCCTGAAAAAGCCTGAACTTCTTGCCCAGGCAAAGATAAAGACCCCTCCTTGAAGGCATTCCAAACCCACAAGATCTTGTGGGACAGTGTGGGTGTGGAACAAGAGTAACCTTTCCCCTCTGTGTCCAATCCCTTGTGAACTCAGGGAGCCACTGGCTGCCTTCTTTGGTGAGGCTGGTCAGGGTGGCCACACAGTGCTGAGGATGTGTCTGCCAGCAGGGAGCAACCCTGGACTGACTCTGCACCAGGGGAACAAACCTGTCCACAGAGACAGTGCTTCTTTTCACCTGCTCCCTGCCAGGAGACGAGGCAACTCCTTGCCTGGGTCCTTCTTGCAGGAAGGGGGTTGGTGGCTGGTGTCGTGCTGCAGGGAGCTGGCAGTGCTGGCAGGGATGTGGGGCCAGGCTGGAGAGCTGTGCTGTAGGACAGTGCACTCGTGCAAGTGGCTGTCAGTCTCCTGGCATCTCCAGAGTGCTTGACAGCTGGGAACACAATGCAGGCAGGCTTATGTGAAAGGAAGTGACAGCAAGGAAATGGAAACGTCTGGAAGCATACCAGGGAGTGAAGCCTCGTCATAATATACCCCCAGGCCAGATCGGAATTACTTTAATGCAATGATTCATTATTTTTTTCCCTCTGCTTTTCTCAGTGAGGAGATGCTACCGATCTTGACTGGTATTGCTGACTATGTAAAATATCACGTTGAGCACTTCAAGGAGATGCTGGCCAAATAAAATATGAGTCCTGCACGGAAGAACTAGTTTGAATGTGAGTTTTCAGGAGAGCAGAGCCTTGGCTTTCTGGAATCATTTAGAGTTCGCTTTATTTTGCAAAAGGGGCCCAAATACTCTGGGGCTTCTGCTGGTCAACCACAAAGTACAGGAAGTAGTTTTCCCTAGCAACTCCTCCCATGTAAGTTTTTATTCGATATTGGAGGGGTCTGTGTCTTGTATTTTCACCAGGATCATTCTGACTTTGGTGTAACAATGAAGGACAAAGACCCCCTTTATTAGAGCCTGGATACCATGGGGATGGGATAGACCGTGCGGTGACCATCTCTCTTTTCCTTTTTACCGTACTGACAGAAAAACAGCATCTGATACTGATTTGCACTTTCTCCTGAGAGGGAAGAGAAGAGATGGGAGTAATAGCACAGTGGACACATATGCTGATGCCACAACTGTCATCAGGAACCCTTTGAGGCCAGTGGGCAACCCTGACTGGTGGTCATGTCATGACTGGGGACCAACATTTGCCCACAGTGGAGCTATGATGGCCAAACAGCTTATTTCTCCTCTGCATCGTGATCTAAATAAATCTCATAGAGCAGAAGGTGGTTTTGATCATTTATCATTTGATGAACTTCTGCTTTGTGTCTGGCAGATACTAATGGGGAAAATGTTGACATCCAAACACAAGCAGCCTTCAGCTGGAGTTAAATTACAGCACTGCTGAAGAGCTACAGATTTGAGAGAGAAAATAATAACAGGTGGGCAGATTATTAAAATACAATGCAGACAATACCTGGAGGGTAAATATAATCAGCTTTGAGATGACAGTGAAATCTGAGGAGTGTTTTGACAGTGGAGAAGGCTGGTATACATGTGCCTTCACAGTGAGGACCCCTGGTTACACAGCTGGAGAGCTGATATCTTTATTTCAGCAACTTGTTTTCCATCACAGACGAGGGCTATGTGTACCTGATAACTCACAGGCAGCCTGGATGAATCTTATTTCGCTGTCTTTTGCAGTAGACTTCCTGCACCATCCCATAAACCAGAAAAGTCTTGCTGTAAAAGTGTGTGCTTTGAGAGGCATTGCAGAGGCTGGCTGAAACCAGCCCTGAGTTGCACAGCTTGTCCTGGGTTCCTGTGAACCACCATGTGGTTATGAGCACAAGCAACACCCCGAATTCCAGAAGAGCAGTCTTACATCTTCTCTGGATATGGCCAGCTTCTCTTCCTGCTCGGGTGTGCTTTCTTCTCTGCCTCGTGCGAGGTCTCACCTCACCCTGGCAGACTCTTGCCCCGTGTATGATTTTCACTGTCTGTCCTGCACACACTTCAGCTGTTTGTTCTGCCTTTACTTCACTGGCTGTCTGGGGAAGACACGTTCAAGTCAATAAAACTGATAAATTGCCAGAGAGGGTGAGATACAGTTTTAGTGAATAACAGTGAATTTGCTGACCTGGCACAGGGAGGGGAAAGGGAAAGGCTTGTGAATTAATTACAGTGCTGAAGCAGTGCTGAGGAGAGCCTGGCTTTCTCCTGGAAGTGGTTCAGTTACTTGGCTGGAGATAGGAGTCCAACTGCTGTACACTTGAGGAGGTAGCAGATGCATGAGGCTGACAGCCAGGGCTGCTCAAGGAATGGGCCTGGGTCCTCTAAGCTGTATTGAGATCATGCTGCTGCACTCTGCATCCCATCCATGACTTGCCACTGCTTCCCCTGTACTGGCATTTTAAATCACACCCCAGAACAGACTCTTTAGATAGCTGCACAGTTGCTGGGGCTGATGTGAAGGCAGCATGACAAGGTGAGAGCAAAGCTGGGATGCCAGCAAAGCACGATTTGGTCTGCTTTGAGTCCTGTTCCATACCAAATCCTGGTTCTAGCTCTGCCACTGACCTGGGTGAAGACAGGTCACTTCTCTATGCTGTGGCAGAGGGGGACAAACTGCTCACTGTATTCCCAGATGCTTTCCAGTAGTCTGGGAAAATCTGATACTTTCCTTGTTTTGCAAAGCTAAAGCTGTCTCTGGAGTGTTCCAGCCATGCTGTGGTCCCCTGTCCCACTTGCAAGGCTAGAGGAAGATGAAGATCAAGCTCTCATCTCTCAGCACTGCTGCTTTCTCTCCTGCCCTTCATCCCAGGCACCATCTTGGGGAAAACTAGTAGGTAAGTGTCTGTGGTGGAGCACTGAATGAAGTGGTTCCAGTGCTTCCCAGTTTTATGAGAAATTCCGGAGAAAGATTTAGAAGGTGAGCAAACTTGCTACCCATAGGAGGCTTGGAGGCTCAGGGGCTCAGCAGTGGGTGTTAGTTCTAAGAGAAAGGCAACGTGTTGAACAAAATCTCCAGAGATTTCAAGTTTTATGAGTCTAGAAGGGAGTGCTTCTCTTTCAAAAGGTATATTATCTTTAGAAAATAATTATTAGTGTACTGGTGTGATAGTTACCTATCATGTTTACAAATCTTCATTGCCAAAGGAAAAATATTTCAATACATTTTGAATACAAGTTGTCTCCTTAGGGGCCACCTTATCTCTGATGTATGACTGATTACTTGGCCAGACAAAGGTTATTGCAAGAAATAGACTTGACCTTTTAAGCATACAACTGAGATTTGCAGCAGGAGTGAGCATCACACTTTCTAAATGAATGTGTTAGTAGGCAATGAAAGCAGAGGAGTGCAACTAATTAAAGATGTATGTCAAAGAAAAGAGATGGAATAATAAAAGGTAAACAAATATTAGAGAAGACAAACATATTGTCAAAACAGAAGTTAAAGCCAGCCAGCACAGAGAGGGAAGAGTCCTATGTGGAACAAAAGCAGCCATTTTGAGAACTGTGCTTAGCATTAAATTGCAAAGAAATACAAAAATAAAATGCAATTATGACTATACAGCTGGAGGACAAAGCTATTATGATGATGGTGCTGAGCCATTGGTAACTGTATGATGAGAAAATGCAAAAAAACCTTTCAGCCATCTGGTGAAGCCTAGTACTTACACAGTTCTCATTGTTTATGGTCTTCACATGAAGTATGTGTTGTAAGGCTGCATCCTTAGCAATATCTTAAGACTGGTTCTGTAGTAATAGGACATATGATCAGACATGCAACCAAATGCACACAAACCTCTACATTTCTCATCAGCTTTTTAGGAGAGCATCCTGCCTGGTAGACATTTCAAATACATTTTTTGCTTATCTGCATTTCTCAAAGTCTCCTTGGCTTCCACAACATCTGAAGAGAGTCTTCCCTGAGCTTGGCTTGCTGCATTTGCAGTGCTTCCCCTGTAAAATGGCTGTGAGTTACTGAGCAAGTATTGGCTTACTATTCCTACATCCAGTCAGACCTGTGGAGGGGCAGTGGGGGGATTAACATAGGGAGCATGTAATCACCTGAGCTGAAATTTAGTCTTGACATGGGCTCATCACTTTTAATATTACCAAAAAGTAGGACCACAGGATCTTCAATGGCTAGAAGTGATCTGGTCCTCAGCTTTATCTCTGGCTTGAAAGCCAAGGTCTCCAGCAGCATGGCTCTTCTGTGGGAAGCCTCAGCTTGGCAGAGAGAACAACTCTGACAACTCCTCTTGGGCAGCATTTTATTTTTTCCCATGCAGGTCTCCTTTCTTTGCTGTAGGCTTTTGCCTGTTCAGGCTCAATGAATGTGGGAACAATGAGAACTTGGCTCTGTCAAGGCTGTTAAGGAAGGGTGGTTACAGGTTTCTTGTATTTACGGGGATGATTGTTCTTGACATGTCTTTTGGTGCATCTCTGTTTGGGGAGGACTGAAGGGAGGCTTGATGTCAGAGAAGAGGGGATTGAGTGTGGGTTGGAGCAAAGCAGCTCTGTGAACTTGAAGGCAGTGTCACTGTTGCTGTTGTTAGGAGCTCTGGGGCAGAGCAGGGGATGATTTCAGTCACAGCGTCTTTGTGTATCTCAGTGAGATGCCCATTCAGAGAGACATGATTCCCTAGTGTGCTCTGACCTCTGTGGGCCCTGCTGAAGAAGGTTGAGGGAGTGCAGTGGAGGGGTGCTCTAGACTGTGTAGGTGCTTTTGATTCAAAGTGATGGCTGTCCAGTGGTAGCTGGTGCAAAGGGCTACCTGGCATCTGACTCCACATGAAAAACACCCACTGGCCACCACCAGCTCAGGTATTCCCAGGGCTGTTGTGAAAGAAAGTTGACTGAAGTCACTTGTTCAGCCCATGAGGACCTGCCCTCAGCTTCAGCAGGTGCCCCAGGCCCCCTGGTAAGGCAGGGGCACAGCTGCTCTGAAAGGGTCACTGCCTTCTACTTCTGCCACTGCTGTGCTGGCTGTGCACTGGGGACAGGGAGGAAGAAGAGCTAACAGTTTTCATTGACAAAGCTGTCTTAATACCTGTGTAGATCTATAAGCAGAGTTGCCTGAAGAAAGATGAAAAATTAATGGGGACATTTTCACCCTGGCTGGCTCACATGCCTTTTTAATCCTGCTGCCAACATGACGGGCATTTCTGCCTGAGAAGAAGTGCTGACTGAAATCCAAATCATTTGACAAGGAGCAAAAACAGCTACTGATGGGGCCTGGGGCAATAAATCAGTTTGTAAACACTCTGCTTTGAGGAAGCTCTATACACAGATTTTGTTTGTGTGATGGCTTGGGCCAAGGTCTAAACACCTCTGAAGTGTGCACTGTCTTCAACAGAAGGCAGTCTCTGCTGCAGATGGGGAGAGATGGGCTGGTAGTGGGGAACAGGCATAGCATGGTGGAGAAACCTGCTTTATTCCAGACTTGGTCTATGTGCAAAGTAGCACTAAAGTGTGCAAACCTTTTGACTGTTCCTTTGGTTGAAGGAACCTCAATGTTTAGCTGGTAGGAGCAGGCACGGTGGCAGCTAATGCCGAGAGAACTGTCAAAAGCAAGAGTAATGGATTTCAGAGAGAAATGTTGAACGATGTGCTGAGCTCAAAACCTGGGATGAAATAGAGAATTAATTGCTTCTGGGGAGCAGGGGCAGTGGGATGTATAGGTACAAGAAAGTTAGAGCAAGAATTAGTAAATGAATCAAGGTTTGCCCAGGCCTATGTAGTTCAGCTTCCAATACCATCTCCCATGGATATCTACCTGAGAGCTGTGGGATGAACAACCACAGTGAGTGTACCCCAGGATCAGGATGAAAAGGGACATGCTGCTCTCCATGTAGTCCTCCAGCAGTCACTGTGTTATCACAATTCATTCTTTGTAAGCCAGGCAAAAGGACTTGTCCTCTTTCCAGAGAGATCAAGCCTGAAATGTAAAAATAGTCCGATTTGGACTGGAGCTTAAACCTAAAGTGATTACATGACTTCTATTAAAGCAAAAAGCAAACAAGCAAACCCTATTTTCCTCTGATGATTACATAACTCACAAATCAGATGAATGGGCAGTCTTCAAAGCCATGGCCAGAGGAAACCACCTGTACAACTTGAGCCCAGTGACTGTGGGGACTGGTGCTCTGATGGAGGCTGACCCTTGGAAACACTGTTCTTGCCCTGCACATACCTTGCAGCCTGCTGCTCCTTCTCTTCAAGGGGATGTGTGCCTTTTCCCAGCTATATTTGGTGGTGTCATAACCCCTCCTTCAGTGCGGCAGTCCTTACTGCACTGCTGTCTCTCTGCTACAGAGTGTAGAGCTGCTCTGTCAGGTACTTGGGACTTGGAGGACTGCAAGCCAACTGGTTTTGCCATTGCCTGTCAGCAGCACAGGCAGCAGGGAAGCTGTGTGTTGTACTGGGAGAGGTACAAACAGCAAAAGAGGTCGCATTTACAGACCCTGTGTACACACACTGCAATGTACATGCTCCTAAAGAGCATCACTGACATGTGATCTGAATGGCAGACCAGGATTTCTCTGCAAAAAACTCCAGTAAAAACTTGTGTAAATCAGTACCTGCTGGGATCCTGCTGTGGAGATTTCCCATAGTACAAGGAAGTTTACTTAAGTGAGGCTTACATACCCCAAATGATGGTGTTCTTGAATCATCATCAGCTGAGAGATAGTTGTGTGTTGTGACTTGTGCTCTGTGTGATTTCTCAGGTGCCTTTGTCTTCACTGCAGGTCATCAGTCAGTCTCTCAGCTGGAAGTTGCTGCTGAGCATGCCACGTGTTTTTGTAAATGCTGAGGATGAAGGATATGGTCTTTCATCTTCTTGATACGTAGCTTAAGAGCTTTGAATTTTTCCTGTCTTAAAATCCTTCTGGAAACCCAGCTTGTGTGAAGCCATCATACAGTGGCAGATTTGAGTGCATATATCTAAACTCAAGGTCCTCCTGGCCATAGGCTGGGTGTCCAGCAGGTCTCCGTCCCTTTCACCTGCTAATGTGGTGGCAGAGGAAATGAATGATTTCCCATCATCTTGCCTGCTGCTCTGGAAGTGAAGTGCCAATGTGGGGAACAGCACTGCAAAATGTGGTAGTTAAAGATGGGTGTGGGGAAGATAGGTTTCTAGGGGATGATGGATATATTGGGAGTGGGCAGGTAAGGCAGGGAGTTGCCTTGTCAGCAGAGTTATGGACAGGACCAGGAGGACCCCTTGCCTGCACTGCTGAATGTGTAGGGTTATCTGCAGGAGTGGAACCAGCACTTGGGCTTTAACCCAGGTCTGTAGCAAGGACTAGGCTCACATGCCAGGTCCAAAATGTGTGCGAGAGTTGGGACAACAGCCATGGGAGAGCTAAGGATAAATCTGCAATGAAGGTACTTGTCTGGAGGGGAGGTAAAGTGCTCTGGGCTTGCCTAAGCAGCTGGCTTACTGAATGGGAGGCACTGAGAAATAGAAAGCTGAGCAGACCAACATGCTGCATGCTGGTGATAGGATGAGCCCTTTACTCTGTGCTCCTGTACCTTTATAGGGTTTCTTTTTTACACTTCAGCCTCTTGGATTCATATCCTCAGGCTGTTTGCTTTGCTCAAAGGTTATCAGGATCCACTAAGAAAGGAGTTGGATTGCTCCTGTGCGGGGACAGGTCACGGTCAGAACTAGGTAGAAAAAGAGGTTTATTCTCCGTCATGTGAGAACATTGGGATCCTGCTCCCAGCAAAATGGCCAGTGCTTCATACTGTGTGGGAAGGCCCCACTGCCAGCCCCACTTCCCTGCATGTCACAGGACAGATTACAGGAGAGAAAAGCAAACCTCAGAGACAGAGCTGGGTGTTTGAGGGTGTGGTGCAGGCTCCGAGTTTGCAGCAGGTTTTCTGCAAAAGGCATTTGCAATGTTTGCTGTCAGAGGGGCAAGAAGACTCATTAGTACAAACAGGGGTGACCTAAACCCCGAAATGTAACTGCTGGTGGAGTTAACTCCTTGATCACTACCAATAACATCCAGCAAATATGTGAATGCCCCAAGTCTTAACTGCCTGTAATGTATTGATGAAGTGTGAAGTTCTGTTGTCTCATGCTCTGCTGCTACAGCATCCTGACAGCTCCTTTGCTTCAGAGACCTCTTGTAAAGACATTGATAGTTACACTGGGAGGGGGGAGGAATATAGGAAAGAGCCAAATTAAAGCACATTTTATGTAAAAGCATATGTTAACATAGATACCGCATCCCTGAGTGTGTGATTCTCATTGCATTCAATTTGCTCAAAACTTGCATTTAGGTGTCACGGCTGCTGCCCATGTCAGCCTGCTCTCATGGCCCTCAGCTGCTGCAGAGTACACTAGGTCTGCCTGATCCAGTTTGGCACCTCTGAGCCATAAGACTGGTGATGCTTTGAAGCTGTCTGGGGAGGGAAGCTGCCTGTGGAGAGTGTCTGGTGAAATTCAGACATAATCCTGCTTCCTGTAACACTATCCATGAAAAGGACTGTGCTTCTCCAAAGAAAGGCAGTGCCAGCAAACCATGGTGCTCAGTCTAGGCACTAAAATTTCTTGTTCTTGAGGTATTTAAAGAATCCTGCATTATTGATCATGATATCCGCAGGTACTGGACCCTCTAAACAGCTTGATTGCTTCAGCAATCTGCGTTGATTTCACTTATTGCCGCATCAGCAAAGGTTGCTTGTTTTTCTCCTGAAGAGCTCTATCTAAATGTGTACCACCTCCTACCAAATGATGCATCTCATTCTCTGTCCCTGAGATGCATTGCACAAGTGACACCTTGATGGTGCTCTTCCAGGTTATTGGCAGGCTTTCTCCTTCTCCTCTTCCCTCGTATTTCTTGATTGCTCTGTTATATATGTGAAAGTGCCTTCAATTATGCTAGACCTGCACCAGGCACTGGGTAGTGGAGCTGATCCATTGCTCTGCTGAGTCTGTTACATCACACACAGATTATACCTAGAGTTACCTCCTTAGAGTTTCATAGCTTTTTTTTTTCTTTTTCCTGTTCATGTTCTCATTGAGTTTTTCTGCGTCCGTGGTCTGTCCCAAGGTAATGCAGAGCAACTGCATCAAAAGGGCTGCAACCACAGGCGAGCTCTGTCTCTTACAGAGAAGATGTAAAGCAGGATTCTCGTCTGAACCGTGATGGGGTGTCATGCCGTAGTCAGAGCTCCCCATGAAAGGTGAGGAACTGAAGCCCAGATCTGAGGCTGAAAACCTGGAAGGTTCCTGGATTGAGGGCTCTGGACCACCAAACTGGCCCTTTCACCAGCTCTCCCCAGTGTGTTGAATCTGATAGGTCTCATCACGTCTGTAGTCCCACTGCCTTGCACACTGTTCTGCCATCCTGCCTGTGCTGTGTGCCTTGTTCATCGTGGTGCTGTGCCACACTGCAAGAGCTGCACAGGTAGAATAGCCCTCTGACCTGTTCCTTGTGCTTTGCTCCAGAAATGCCTCATCTGCTCAGGCAGAGAGAAGGTTTATCTTTTTTTCCTAGTACATCATTGGTCTCATAAAAGACTTAAGTGGCTCTGTTCAGTGGTGCAGAAAAACGGACTCTGTGTTTCTTGTCCAGTGGCTCTTGCTTCTTTTTAGTTTTCTCTGAGTTTCATTCTTTCCCTGTGTCCCCCCGGTCTCCCAGTTTGTACCACTCCAGGCCATGCACAATCAGGGATTCTTACACTTGCTTCTGCCTTTCTCCCACCACTTCCCTCCATGCTTCTCCCTGGGCTTACACAGACACACTGTCCTCTTGGTCCCATGCCTTCACCCAGTCTCTGGGGCAGGGTGCTCATGGACAGTGGCTCCTTTTTCAGCCATGCCTGTCCAAGGAGACTGGCCATCTCACAGGCTTCATCATGTTCATCTGCCAGCCCAGTGCTGCCCTCACCTCCCTTGCCCTCCAGGAGCCTTGAACAACTCTTCCCTCCCAACAGTGGCTCCTGGGGTGCTGTGCACATACCCAGACACCGGGTCCGTGTGGACCTGGCAGAGTTTGTGCACTGTTTCATTTTACCTGTGATGTGGCACTGGTCTTGCCCTTTGTGAGCTGTGTTCCAGCAGTAATGCTGGCTTTGCTGGCCTGGAGCCCCTATGGCAGGTCCAGGCTGCCCACCCCACAAACACACCGTAGACACTGCATGTGAGCAGTGACTGCCAGTGCTGCTTAAAGGGCTCCTGGCACACTTGGCCTGGCTTGCATGTAGCAGTTGAGTCTACTTGCCGTGTTTTTTGAAATCTTTCAGGAAGGGCGGGATGAAATCTGTTGGGTTTAGCAGCAAGACTTCTCAGCCCTTCCTTCTGCTCAGAACAAGGGTGATGTCCATGTATTTTTATCTCCACTTTGATGTCGAATTCCATGTCCTTTTTTGGCTTGCTGTCTTCGTCGCTCTGCCAGGATGCCTCTGCCTGTACCTGGCTATATCCAGCCCTTTGGTATCCATACGGGGATTCTTGTGAGGGTGGTGGCCACCCCCTCCTCCTCCACCTGTTAAGAAGATTTGGGGACAGGGTGGGGGCGAGGACTTGGCTAACAGTTGCTTCTGGTGCACAGAGTTAATCCCTGGAGTCTTGAGCATCTCCTGTTTTACTGGCCCGCCTGGTTTCCTGCCTCCAGCCCCTGCCCTGTTGGGGTAAGGTTACTGAAGATGGAGGGGGGTGGGAGCCATGGGGGGAGTGTGTCTATTCTGAGGAGCAGGGTTTGGTTACCACTCCAAACACGTGGCATGCCAGAGACGCTTGGGTATCGCTGGCAGGGAGATGTGTGGTACTGGGGCGGGGGGGCAGGAGCCGCACCGTGGGAGCAGGAGAGCATGGCCAAGGACCTGCCAGGCTGCATGACCCATTTTTCTTTACCCAGATGATTGCAGAGATAAAATGTGTAGAAGACCAGGAAGCAGTGGCACTGAAAGAGCATACAGCAGTTCATCTATTAACCTTAAATTATTCCTCCTCCTGAACTCCCCACTACTCTGCTTCCTCGGCAGTGAAGAAGAGGATACATGTCTGTTTTTTGCATGGATAGCCATGGTGAAGTGACTCATCTGAGGATGTGGGGGGTTTGTGGCACGGGAATGGCCAAAGCCTGGGTCACAGATGGCCTGGTAGATCTGTAACTTATCTGCTAGATGGTAATGCGTGTTGCAGAGATTGCTTGTAGATACAGTATTTTGGATATCTACAGATAATCGTAAGGCATCATTCACAAGTAAAGTGCTGTTCAATACACTTTATAAGTCCCTCAGGTACAGAAACTCAGTTTGGAAAAAGACAGGAGACTTCATGACCTTAGGAACAAGAAACGAGGCAGGGACATGATGAGTTAATGTACTTGGCCTGCGCTTGCTCTGATGTCTCTGTGCTTGCTGGTGACATATGGGTGAATGAGGACAGTGCTGCACCTAGATGTGTATCTAATGTCACTGTGCAGTGTGTGGGCATGCCTAGAAGAACCTTTCTTAACACCATTTTGCATCTGTACGTACCTAGTACTTGGTTCTTACCCCTCTTTTATAGACCTTTAAAGAAAATGGTATTTTCACCTGCTGACACAAAAAAAAAAGCTCATTTGGGAAACTTGTCTGCCTGCAGGTTCTTGTCCTACATCCCACATTCCTGCAATGCTATCTTCTTCTGCTGACATCCTCAGGATCAAGCAGCACAGCATTTGCAGAGAGTGCACACATCTTCAGGCACCTCATGCCCTACCAAAGTGTTCCACATGACCACCCCCACCCCTGCCCAAACTGGTAACACTGAGCTTCTTCCCACATCTCTTTTGACCCTTAGAAATATCTTTTACTTTCTCCTCTCCTTCGTCTTTACTTGACCAGGTACTGGGCTGGCAAGTGCTCGGCTTTGGGATCTGTGTGTGGTGATTGACAGCCTGGCAGGAGAAACCAGGCAGCTGTCTGTTGAGTTGTTACAACAGTTTGTCACAACACAAATTTACCCATCTCCTCAATGTCACAAATCTTACAGGAACATAAACCTTGGAGATGTCTACTGCTTTGTTAAATTTTCTGACCAGCAGGTTTGAAAACTGTGTGGGTGACAAAATACTGATGTACACCCACACAAACTCTTGATGTGATCTCAAGAAATGATGTAAGTGTTGTATATATAGACAATAATCATAGCTCTTTGTCTTAAAAGCAAGACCACATCTCTAATTTGACTACCAATCAAGTTTTGCTGTTTTTCCTTCTAAATTACCTATTCAAACTCTCTTTGTCTTTTCTGAGCTTCTCTGTAGTGGATATTTAGTGGACAGTTATGCTTGGGCCAGTGTCTGGGTCTCACTGCTGATGTGGTCCTCTGGCTTGGTGACCTCAGGCATCACATCTTTACCTAGCTAGGGTCCCAAGGGGCCAGCTCCCTACCCATTTCCCAGGCACATACCCTGTGTGTGGATGCTCTGAAGCCCACAGCAAAATATCTGTGGCTGTTTGCTCCCTGCTTGGCACTGCACATGTAATTCCTGTTTGAGAGGGATGTAGGAGAGCTGTATGGCAAAGCATGGCACTTTTTCATGAATAAAAGGGTATTTACAAAAACAACAGGGTTTGTTATGGCTACAAGCAGACTTTACACCAGACAGCGATGCCAGCATTCCTAAGAATCACAAGCAGAAAGACTATTCACAGTCATAGTCAGCCGATTGATTTATTCACTAACAATAATTTTTATGGACAAGCAGTCTCGAAAATAGTATTTAGGAAATAAAATCAATAGTCCTTTTTTAAGAACTCCAGAGCTATTGGGGAAGAGAAGTAAAGTTGTTTCATACTTTTCATTATGTGATGCTTGATAAAGCACAGAGGAATCATACTCTCTCAGTCTGAGCATTTTTTTTATATTGCCACAGTAACCAGAACTAGTGCTGCTGTCTTGCAGCTATTACTTATTGTGCTGTTTCAACAGATAGGTTCAGCTCTTACTGCTTCTTTGCCTGCAGCCTATCAAAGTTTTGTATTTTTAGTTCCAGATTTTTACCTATAATGTTACGTGGTACCTTCACTATGGTTTTTTTTTTCCTTACAAGATGCTACTGTGGTGTCCCCTGTTCTCTCAAACTTCTGTCCTTGGTTTCAAAGCTTTCCTACTTTAGCCCCTCATTCATGCTTTTACCTTTTTGTGTTCTTTTCCCCAAATACCCCACCAGTTCTCCATCCAAACATATTTTATTACAGCCCCAGTGACTAGTTCTGCCTGTAGATATCTCCCTTTAAAGTTTTTTTTGTTTGCAGTGGGTTTTCTTTTCAGCCTTGATAGAGCTCCTTCCTTGCCCTTGTTTTATTTCCAGGTCTGTGCTCCAGTGTCTTACACTAACTTCTTGTACCCTGTTTTAGCTTAAGACCTCTTGGAAACATATTTTACTCTTAAGGTTGCCAAAGGCAATGGTTCCATGGGGTCTCTAAGTGCTACTGTAGATCAAATACATATTTAAAATCCATCATCTTGCTAGGGCACATTCCTGATGTCCTAATCTAGCAATTTCCTCGCTCTTAGTGCGTAGGCTTTTCAAACGACGTGATAGAGAAGTATATTGTAGTCACTTAGCAACCGGAACCAGCTTTTTGAAAGCAAAAATATTGGTTTTGTTTGTAATTTTGGTTTCTGGAACCTTAACAATTGCGTGATCAGGAAATCAATGAAGTGTTTACAGGGTTGCAGAATGAAGATGCTATGCTGGTTTATGGGCTTGCTTGCACGCTCATGTGCGTGCATGCTAACTTGCTTGCTCTCCTTGGTTATAGATGGGACAGTGTATTTTCTTGTCCTCTTCTTTGGTACCTGATTTTCGGGAGTGTTGTTGAACTCCACTTACAGTCAGTCAGCGGGAACTTTTGTGCTCAAAAATCTGGAAAAATCTGTTCCTCTGCTGCAGACTCAGGCTGCGTCCAACGCATCCCCAGCTGTGAAAAGTTCCAACTGCCCTTTATTCAACAGCCAGCGCTTCCAGCTTTGTCCCTGGCAAACTCTGCAATGCAGCTCCGAGTGATCAATGCAAAAGATTTTGGCATAAGAATACTAAAAGTGTGGGTACAGCACAAACCAAATTGAATTGCAAAATAAAAGAGCACAGGCAATTCTCCTGATTGTATTATCCAGCTTCACATTTATTTAATTAAACCCAGGCATTTTCTAATTAAAACGCAGCCCCTGCAGGGTTTCCCGCTTGCCGCCTGCGAGGCGGGATGTGGCGGGCAGGGCTCGGGGGAGCCTTTCTCTGGGGATGGGGGTGGCCTCCTCCTCCGGCGACGATGCTGCGGGACAGCCGGGAGACACCGTGCCCGAGGGGGTGCCCGTGGGCCGGCCCCAGGGTGGGACACACGCACACATCCCGCTTCCAAGGCAGCGCACTGCCCTCTAATGCTGCTCCCTGGTACTGGAGGAGGGAAGCCCTTCGGAGGGTGCCCGCTGAAGGGAGCCCCGCAGGCGCCCTGCCGAGGCTTCGGGAGAAAAGGGGATCTTTTCGGTCCCGCGGGGAAGGGGGAGAAGCAGGGCATGGTTTGGAGGGACGCCCTCCAGAGATGTCAGACTCTCGATTCCTAGGCGAGCCTGGTGCTGCAGCCTTACAGAGGAGCTGCTGTGGTGCCTTCTGTACTTACGTGAATTGGGCTTTTCTTTCTGGAAGTAAACTTCTCCCGAAATTTGCTGTAAAAGAGCTCCAGGTCAGAAATGTTGCCCCAGGGCTTTATTTATAGCTGTGACCTGTCTGAGGCGAGGCCATGGCTTGAGCTGCTGCAGAGGCAAAGCTGCCCTTTGTCAGCGCTGCCCTTTTTGCTTTCCCCGTGCTTCAGAGAGGCATGTCCAAGCTGCGCACTGCAGTTATGTCAGAGATGTCCGAAATTACCATATCTTGCAGATCTTATGGGGGGGATTTCCAACCCTTGAGCCTGTGTCTTAACAGAGCAGCAGGATTTGCTCCTGCTTCCTAAAAGTGAGTGCCTGGAGGTTGGGTTAGCCTTTGCTGTCTTTGCCAGGGTGCCATCGGGTAGGGGCTCCGGTGGTCCTGACTGTGGGTTCACTTTTTGAATCATAGTTCACCATAGAGAAATCAGGGCACCAGGAAGTGCTGGTATTTTAGATGCTGGCCTGTGGGATCCAGGCTGCAGCACAGTAGAGGCTCCATGCGGCCATGGTGCTGGAGAAGAAGGGCTGGAGGAAGGCTGCAGAGGTGGGTGGCGTGGGGTGACCTCCCTGTGGCACAGGAAGGAGAGTGGTGTGGGGCAGAAAGCTTCTGCCAATAATGGAGTTCACTGTTTTCCTGACCTGAGGGCAATTGGGTACGAAGCTTGGCTGGGAATGGCTCATCATAAGACTGTCATCAGTTGGTTTAAGTCAATACCAATTACAAGGTTATTAATTAAAAAAATGTGACTGCTGTGAATAATGATTGTAACCCTTTATTTTCCAGACAGTCACATTGCATATATCTAGTATGAATTAGAGCTCTCTACATGCACTAACTGATGAAGGCTCTGCTCCATTAAACATGTGTTTTAAATGTCATAATAACATCTTTTTAAGTGTTAGGATTGATGTCTTTTTCTTCAGGATTGTGTTTTTCCAGCCTTGAGGAATCTTCTTTGATTCAAGGCTCCCTATTCATGCATCTTCTGCTGTCTAAGAAAACATAAAAGTTTCCTCAAACGCAGCCCAACATGAAAGGGTGAATGCTCAATCAGGCATAGAAACTCGCCTGATGTCATCTCTTGTTCCCAAGGAAGTTTTCCAGCATTCCACTAAGTGTTCCCATGCTTTGATCTGTGGGAAAGAGATACTAGAGTAGTCACCATCTTTTGCTGGCACTGAGATAAGAGCTTGCTGCTCATACTATTGCATGTGAGTTGTCTTCTGGGGTCAGCCTCCTGACTGTCTGGCTGCCACGTCCTGGAGGATGGAGCTTGGGGTTGGCTGCTCTGCATGAGGACTGGAGTGTTTGATCAAGCAAACCTGCACCTCTGAGACTTTCCAGGGTGGCCTGGTGGACCCTTTTCTGTGTTCACAGAGGGGCACAGCCTCCGTGGGAAGAGAGGAGTAGAAGGAGGCAGTGAGAGAGCCACCTGTGCACTGTCTCACCTTGTGAAGCATGGCTTCAATCTGGTGCTGCCTTATTTCTGTTCTGCACCCGAAGCTCAAGAGCAAAGAGCTACTTGGCTTTGGTTTGTGGTTCATCAGCCAAACTTAGAGACAGCTCCACAATGAGCATACCCCTGATTCCAAAGCTTCCCTGTCCCTACACCTCCAAGGCAAACTGTAAGCCTTACAGTGCTGTTCAGCTGTGCCTGGAAAATGCTGTCCCCACCCTTGCTGACACACAACTTGATGGATTTGGGGGCATGAATCCTTCTCAGGGACGCACGTAGCCCTGGCTCCATCACTGCTGGGCAGGACAGATGTGAATCCACGTGCATCGGTGACGCAGGCAAACTGGATTTGGCCAGCTGCCGGGGCTTTGAATGTTCATTTTAGGGGAGGGAGGGAGGGAGAGAGGGAGGGAGGACAAAAGAGGGGAAAACCTGCCCTCTGCCTGCTTCTGGTACTGAGGTGCCTGGGGAGGGAGTGGGGGCTGTGAGCAGAGGAGGAGCCAAGGCAGGACTGCTGCTTTGCCAGGAGATCCTTCCCTTGTTTAATGGCAGAGACATAATATCGTAGGGCCAATGCGCAGGAGCTGGCTGGAGCTGTTTGTCCTTTTTCTGCATCCGATGGATTTGCGTGCATCTGTGTGTGTTGCTTTGTTTTTCCACCCTGTGTTTTTTAGTAATAATCCCCTCCAAGGTTACAGAGATATCATTTGTCAGGCAAGCCGACAGAGCTCTTTCTTACTATGGGATTACATAAGAGAACACAGGCTTTATTACCATTTTAGGACGTATTAGCATTGTGGATTATTTCCATAGAGACTGAGCACAGTGGCAGCTTTCACTCAGGGTTCCCTTGTCCTTCCTCTGCCCCAACATCTTACTTTTTAAATATGATATCCATTAGTGAACAAACGAGCAGGAAGCATCCTATGAAGCCTGGTCCGTGATCAATGTTGTATGTGGAGGGCTGACACAAGCGCCAAGAGTGCATTGCAAGACTGCACTCAGAAGGAGGGATTTCAAGGAGATTATGCAGAGCAACAAGAAAGCAGGCATGCCTTCTTCATTCCTGCTTGTCCATGCGCCTTCTTGTGAGGCTAGCGAGGGCTGCTGCCCCTGCCTTGGTCGTTCTTTGCCTGTGGGATTATGGCAGGTTAAGTCAATGCTTCATGTCTCAATTGAACCGTCTGTAAAACGGGGAGGTTAATTATGCTGGGGTATCCTGTTGGCCACGGTAATATATGAGACTATGATTTATTCACAGCACCTTTTCTGTGACAAAGGCCGGTCCTGGAACAGCTGTCTCATATTGGCTGTGCATCTTTTGAGCTGCCAGTAGAGTAGGAAAAGAGTATGGAGCATTGCTGTAAATAAACCAAACTGCACATTCCTCCCTTGGAAAATCATCTTGCAATACTTTCAAGTCCTGCGTTTCTGATGTGTGCTGTAACCATGCTGTGGTGGGATTTCCTCCACAGATGGACTAGCAGGGGATATTTTAGGTCTTTCCTCTTTTCCTCAAAACTTGCAGAGAACAGAGGTGGTCTTCTTAAGCAAGTCTAATGGATCACTGAACTGTAAAATTTGGAAACTGATTTCCTCCTCTTCGATGTGCCTCTGCTACAGCACAAAGTGTTGGCATTTCTCATGACCTGGCAGACATGGTAACAGGAAATTTTTGGCCTTCATATGTGCTGGAGGTGTCTGTTACGTGAAGGGGGTCATCATGAACCTTAAACTGCATCGTGCAAAGCTGATAGACACAACTGCCAAGGCAGATGCCAGCTCACTTGTCAGTGACCGGTCTCCATGTCTGGAAAGGAGTCTTTTGTTTCACTTCTTCCTAGTCTTTTCAGGGATCATAAGTCATCTAATTAGAGTTTCTGCTCCTGATGCTGCTCATATATTACGAGTAACATGAAAGTTATACTAGACCTGAGCAACTCCCAGCTTAGGGAACACCTGGAATGTTTGCACTGCAATCATATGTCACAACTGTCCCCCAGGGCCAGTCTTACAAGACAACTATCAGAGAGCTAGCTTGTGTCCAGTAAAGAGCCTGCTGCTCGGTTTCTTGAATGCTTCTGTTCAGCCCCAAGCCCCGGAGCGTGCACGTGCATGCCTCTTCCCTGCCAGTGAAACCAATGAGATCTGGGTAGGAAATGTACTCCAGTGGCAGAACAGGCCTCTGCAGAAGAGAGGCTTTCTACAGGAGAAGCAAGAACTAAATAAAAAGTCACTGGGGATCAGTCATTCTTGAGTAACTTGTTGAAGAAAGGCAGGGAATTTGAGGTTGTTGCGGATGTGTGGGAAGGTATTGTTCAGTTGGCTGCAGTAGAAACTCACATGAGTTCTTGGACTGCCACATACTAGGCCGTTGTAGGAAACCAGGCTTCAGATATTCTGCTCAAGAAGCTTTGGGTTCCTCTTTGGAAGAATAAGTTTAACCAGAGCGCTGAGAAAGTAGCTGTCCTGTTGTGACCCTGACAATTGCATTGTTTCTGTGCTTTATCAGCACAGTGCATCCTTACCTGGGATGTTACTCTGACAACCTTGAGCTTTACCTGTAGGCTAATTGCACCTGAGTTTTGGATTCTTTTCTGTCATTTCAAAAAACTAAGACTATTTCTTGCCCATGCATAAATAGTCTCTTTGCTGCTGCAGAGAAATGTGTCCAAGAGAGGAAAAAGAAAAAAGTTTTCATTTTTGTGACCTCCTTAGACTTACCAACTTTGTCTTCTCTCATGTGCCAGTCTCATGTTTTCTTCTTAGCAAAAGGGCCTAAAGACCCTTTAAACCCCTCAAGAGATACAAGTTTCTAGCTAGTGACTTGTGGCTGTGTAAGCAGCAGGATGCTTTGCTCACACAAAGTAGAATAGGTATGGATCTTTAAAGATTTTTAGTTGGACTCCTCATCATGTCATAGGACACTGGTTGGACAACAGAAAGTGCCCTATGATCTTTACTTTCTGTAGAAGAGTCCAGGTGGGATGTTTAAGACTGAGTCTTTCAGTCCTTAGAGAAGTGCATTTACAGAAATGCTCTGTAACCTAAGATGTTTTATCCTAGCCAAAGTGGGTCACTACAGCAGACCCCAGCAAGGGAAACTTGTTTGTGGGAAACAGCCTCAGGAAAAACTGTTTTGGCTGGAATAAAAACCCCTGTGTTCTACTCTGCACTGGTATGGCCTCACCTTGAATATTGTGTGCATTTTTCGGCACCACAACATAAGAAGGATATTAAGCTGTTAGAAAGCGTCCAAAGGAGGGCAATGGGGATGGAGAAGGGCCTTGAGGGGAAGCCATGTGAGGAGCAGCTGAGGTCATTTGGTCTTTTTAGCCTGGAGGAGACTGAGGAGAGACCTTATCACAGTTTACAACTTCCTCATGAGGGGAAGAGGAGGGGCAGGCACTGATCTCTTCTCTGTGCTGACCAGTGACAGGACCCGAGGGAATGGCCTGAAGTTGTGTCAGGGGAGTTTTAGGTTGGGTATTAGAAAATGATTTTTCCCCCAGAAGATGTTTGGGCACTGGAACAGGCTCCTCAGGGCAGTGGTCACAGCACCAAGCCCAGCACAGTTCAAGAAGTGTTGGTGGCTGGAGACCTTACCCAGAGGTAAGAGATCTGACCTTACCTAGAGGCAAGAGATCTGACTTTCCCTCAACTGAAAACAAGAAAAAGAGGAAGAGCTTTCTTAGGTGGAATTTGCTACAGTTCATAAAAGAGTTCCAGGATGTTCTTAACAGCTTGTGGAAATCACTAGGAAATCCCTTAAGTATCAGATCCTAGACACGCTGCTCTGCAGGGCTTAGGGCACGCACTTTTCTTCATGGCAGCAACACCAGCATCCACACACTGCAACACCTTGGTGTGATTCTTGAAGATTTTTGGTATTTGTGGATGGACAGCAAGTATTCATGCCTTGGACTGATGACTGACTGAGCAAACCTGCAGGCCTATGCAAGCAGTGGGGCTGGCTGCATTTCTCATGCAAACAACATGCGCTCTTCCAGGAGCCTCAGGGAAGGGCACACATCTGAACTGGGCTGTCTGTGGAAATGATTAGTATCTGTTTATCACAGCTACTGTGAAAGCAGAGTAGCAAATAAATGAAATGGAGAAGGACCTTCTTCTACCACATGCATTCCAGGAGTTCCTTCACCTCATACTTGCTCATTCATGTGGCACAAATCAATTTTCCTTGATGGTTAGCTGGATTGCATCTGCAGAAATACAGGGAGATGAGCAGGCATCATTTCTGTCTCTTGTGGTCCTCAAATGCTCTTTGAGAAAAGTTCTGACTGCAGATTCTCCAGTGTCTGCAGCTGCTGAAGATGCAGGAAGGTTTGCAGGTTCCAAACCTTACTACCCTGTGTCTTGCCTAAGACATCTGCTAACTTTGGTGCAGTTGGAAACCTGTGAAAATGTTTGTCAGTGATGAAGGGTGATCACTTGGGGTAGTCCCATTAACCTCCATCAGAACCTATCCTGCCCAGGAGCCCTGTGCACACAAACCACTGCCTTGGGAGCCATGGGTGTAACAATTCTTGCCTCTCCTTGTTTTTGTTTGATAAATCCCTCACCAAAGTAAGTGTGATGAGGACTTGGGGTATGTTAGACAGGCTGCACTGAAGGCAGTTTCCTATGTGGAAATAGCATAGTAAAGCTGATGCATCCCAGCTGCAAGCAGCCTGGCACGGCATGTGGACAGAATTGTTCTTTCTTATAAGTCATCAGACTGTGCTTGCACAGGGCTCTAAAAAGACTATGGTAACTGCCCAATTTCTCTTTTTCTGCCCTCATGATTTTAGGAGATTAAAAAAGAAAGAATTAGTTGAAGGGCACCTGGTCATGCAACAGTTACGTGGGTGTTCTGGTGTGACCCCTGTGTGGCTCATGATATACTCTGAAAAATTAGAGAAGCTTTCCAAAATGAAATTCCTTATTTACTCACTTTGTGTGGTCCTACCTTCATCTCCAGAATGAGAGACATCTCAGGACCATAGCAGCCACTGTGAAGCAGTTTTGCTTATCTGCTCCAAAGAACTGTGGTTGTGATATCAAACTCTTTGTGCCTGCATATATTGAACCCCCAGTGTTCTCAAAAATTGCCTTTGTTAGACATCTGTCCTTCTTTAGTGTTTTATTTGAGCATCGTATGTGCGGTGCATTTGTACTCACCATGCCCCTAAGAGTTGCTTCATTGTCCAAACTGTTCATGCTTCAATCTGTGAAATGAAGATAATTATTCATCTCTGGGAATAATATAAGGTATTTGGTAGACCGAGTTTCACTCTGCATGGGCTTGCCTCTGCGTTGAGGTCTTCTGAACTGGGCCTGATTTGATGCCTTGGGTAGGCAGTATGACTGCTCTTCCAAGTGACTTCCAGAGTCACGTATATTGCTTGTAGCACAGAAAGGAGGAACCTGAAGATGAGCCTTCAGTCTAAGAAAAACATCCTAATTTCAGAGTTATCCTCTATTGCCAGGTACGCTGACGCTGTTCCCCAGTGTCAGTTCCCACATTTCAATTTGTGGAACCCAGTTAGTGTTGCAGCAAGAAGAAAAACACCCTTTGACTTATAAATTGAGCACATTTAATGGGGAGCAGCAGAGGAGCAGTTATTATTAATAATTATTTGCATAACAATAGCCTTTCTTCCATAGATCTCGCAAAGCTGGGCAAACATGAATTAATTCAACCTTAAACTACCCGCATGGGAGGATGAAAAGTATCATTATCCACATGAACAGTTTCTCTGCATGATTTTACTAATTATAGTATAGCACTTAGGTGTTGTTGTATGTGCTATGTAAGAAGGTAAATAACATTTCACAGAGAGAACCAAAGGCATTTCTCACGCAATCAGACTCTTTCCAGCACTCACACTATACTGTCTCTAGCAATGGGCAGAATTATTCTGGCAGAAGGTGAAGGAAATGGGCAGCATAGGCAGAGCTATAAATAGGTGAAATGCCTTGCTTACACCCCGCAGGAGTGGGCCTTTTAAAGAGGTGGATAGAGGTAGTAACTCAAGTTGCACACCCTGCACCATACCAGAATAGCTTCCACCTTTCTCTGTCACTTGGAGGAATCTCATTCCTGATCCTAGCAAGGCAGTGTAATGCAACCTTCCCAAAAAAGCCGTGCTATTCCATTAGATCTGCTTTGAGATATATCTGGGCTAGTCCAATGAGGTGCAGGAGCACTTTCTGCTTTACAATGCTTTGAGCATTAGGGAAGCATCTATTGCCTCAAGCCCTGGGGAAGGGCCGCTGAAATACTTCCAGCTACCTGGGAGCCTGTGGGTATTCCTCCTTCCTGGCCTCTGAGACTTCCAGCAAGGCCTTTGCTGTGCTTTTTTTCCTGCTAAGCTCATGGAAAATAGCTGGCTCTAGGTTTTCCTGAGGACAGCCCAACAACTGGGCATGGCAGTGTCTGAAATAAATATAGTTTTGTAGGAGAGTTCATTTCCCCTGAATTAATGCAGCCTGACACAGAGCGCAGGAGCATGTGCCATCTGGTCAGATCTGCCTTGATTTTCTGAACAAGGGGGAGGGTAACCGATACTTTTATGAACTGCGCTTGCTGCACAGGCGAAAACAGTAATCCCCTAGGTACTGAAAATGAGAGATGCTAATCTGAAATTAAAATGGGTAAAAGTGCACAGGCCCAGTAAGGTCGTGAAGATCAAAACCTTGTTCTCTAAGGAAATGAACATTTTTATCTTGAGAAGCCCCAGGCACAGCCATGTAGTCCACCAATTTAATAGGAGGTGGTGGGGTAGCACGCTGCTCTTTTCTTGTGGAGTCAAGCTTGTTCCCTGCACATATAGGGTGTAATGTAATTTCCTTCCTTCATCCCATGATCTATGTATGTTCTCTGCAGAGATTTCACTCCTCTATTAGCCGTCCATGCCCCCTGCTCCACCCTGGGCCTGTTTTGCCATCGCCTTCTGATGCTGCTGTATAAATTGGGCTGGAATATGTCCCTCTCACTCCTCCTCAGCTAGAGAGCAGACATCTAATCCTACTCTTGCCTGCAGTCCTGCCGAGCATGTAATGAAACGGCCAGGTTCCGTGGATTCTCCCTGAGAGGGAGCCAGAAGCAGTCCAGAGGTGTGTCGTGATGCAAGCTGGGATCCTGGAGGAGATCCTCATCTCTTTCCTTGCGCTGCCATAGGAGCAGGGCTTGCGTGTTCATGAGCGACGGGCGAGGATTCTGCACAAGCTGCCGGAAAGTTCAAGGCAGCCGCGTGTGCCCTGCAGCCATGGCTACGAAGTCATGGCTGGCCGTGACTTTGGTACAGGATAGGCTCTTAAGGCCAGCCGTGCTGGCCTTAATTTAGCAGATAATGGCTGAGTAACCCAGAGGCATGTGAAAGGCAGGAACAGAAAGTGTTTGCCTTGTTTTCCTAACAAAATTGTGCCCTGGCTGTGTGCCTTTCAGACTTTCAGCCGTCACCCTGCGGTACAAAATAGTGATGAGGGCTCTGAAGCTTCTCTGCAGATCAGGTGAGGCAGGCCTGCAGTGCCACCAAGAGCAAAGAGGGCAGCAGGAAGGTGGCAAAAAGCTGCTTTCGTATGCAGCAAAGCACTGAGGGAATCTGTCAAGGTGTGGAGTGAGATGCAGGTAATAACTTCCTTTACCTTGCTGAAGTTTGTAGTGCCTGCACTGCTCAAGGATAAAACCTGTCATCCTTTCACATATGCTTGGGATGAAAGAGAATCGTGGGCTGACAGAGACCAACAAAATCGGGGTGCAGAAACAGCAGATGTGGTCATTGCAGTTTTTCTGGGGGTAGTGGCACACATTCATGGCCAAAGCCTGTCATCCTGGAATTCATTTCACCGAAACACAGCCTTCGTGCCTCCCACCTAAGGCGGTATTTTGTCTGCTGCAATTAGGTCTTCTCTTGGTGTTGTGGGTTCAGCCAGTGAGCAGCGGGTACAGAGCACACAGAGCCAGCGTGCACTGCTTGGTGTTGAGGTCAGGACCAATTCAGGTGGATGTGAGGGCTGCAGGAAGGACAAAAATTGGAGGCGTGTTTTCTGTGTGGTTAGTTCAAGAAAAATTGGAGGAGTGTTTTCTGTGTGGTTAGTTCAGGGAGAATATTGCAGCTCTTTCGGCCAGGAAAGATGTGTGGGGAGAGGACATTTTCCTGTGGTAGCTTGGTTGTCCTTTTTCCCTGATGAAAAGCAGAAGCAGTACCTTGATGTATCCCTTCCATTCTAAGATGTAGTAAAACTTGCTTGGCTTTTTAGGGGGAACTGCTTTGCACTGTTTGGATAAAATATGCTATAAAAGAGGATGAAGGTTTATCTGGCCTGCAAAATCCAGGTAAAGGGTCAAGTTTTAGGTTTAATTCATGACAGAGAGATTCTGGCTCAGAAATTTCCATTGCTTTCAGGAGTGCTGAACTCTGATCATCTGTGCAAGGGTCATGCTTCTATTTAGATACTGTATTTGTTTCTAACCTGTCCCACTCCATCTTTTCTCCTGGAAAGAAGATACCTCCAAAATCAGGGAACTTGAAATACCTCTCATCTTTCACTTTTTTTTTCTTTTACTCCCAACCTTGGTTTTGTTTCTGGACCGGAATGCCTGATACAATCATGTAAAAGTCTTTTATTTATGTTTGGCTGGGAGCTGACCAGATGCCCCAGCCTGTGAAATAATCACCATCTGTTGACTGTAATTGCAAGGCAAAAGCCAAAAGCCTGGAAGGTTTTTTCAATGATGTATTCAAAGAACTGCAGCTTGACTTTTCTGAATAAAAACAAAAGCTTCTGCTTTGGGTCAGACTTTTTTTTTTTTAAATACCTCCCCACATGCTGAATGCCTATGAATAGCTCTGCTACTCATTCCCTCCTTATCAGAAGCAATTTGGCTTTGAGCTTTCTGGGTTTTTTCACTGCTGTCTGAGAAGGTGGCACCATCGCTGTGCCCTGGTGCATTGTGCCCATCATCTGCAGCTCAGCACTTCAGTGGGGAACACACTTGTCTGAGGTCCCCCACACACTGAGTTTCTTCTCTCCCTCTTTTTTTTCTCTCTGACATCCTGCCATTCTCACATCAGTCAAAGATGTCTCTGGGGAAGAAGGACAATGCCGAATACTGCAGGTGCAGTGAGAATCAATAATTCATTTAATCATAAATTAATAAATGATGATGCTGCTTGGGGAGAAGGGGAGGAAAAGAAAGAACATTAATAAAGTGGTTTTCAGATCAATTCCACAACTCTGAGAGACTGAGGGAAGGCTCCAGAGGGCCTGAACTTGATAATTGTCAAGCTCTGTAGGAGTCCCTCAATACCATCATTGCTGTTGCTTGGGTTTAATTCAGTGATACGGCTGCTGTCTGCCCCCTCTCCTGTGGAATTTGGAGGCTGCAGAACTTCAGCATTTGCAGGATGCAGAGCAAAATGCCTCTGGGTGGGGCAAGTGAGCCGTATAGAAGTTTTTCTGTCTGCTGGATGAAAGCATTGCAGTTCCTCAAGTGCTTCTGCCAGGCATTGAGAAGAAGGCAGGTCTTCACTCCTGGCCCCCCAAAAGCTGAGCTTGCTTCTTGGGGGCCACGGGGTGCAACTGAGTGTTGTTCCCACCGTGTGATCTGGGAACACTCAATGCTGTGCTACATCTGGCCCTGCCCAAAATACATGGTGGCGAATACATATGTGCATCCCATCTGCTTGACACTGCAGCATATGAAGGCAAGGCAAGCCAGGATTTAGCCATCAGAAAATGAGGAATAAATTTAATAACGATGTTGAGTGTATTAACCTCCAGAAGACACTTCTCAGGCAGGCAATGACTATTTGTTCTGGTAAGTGGGCAAAGACTCCCAAAACACTCTCTTCTGTAGTACTGGGCATAATGGGTGGCCAAATTTGTCACAAGCTGCCACCAAGCAGCACGTTTCTCTCTGATGTGCTGTGTCCTTCCCTGTGCCTGCAGTAGTGCAGACCTTTCGCAGCAGCTCAGATGAAGGCCCCCAGGGCTGCTGAGCACTATTACTCTTGTTTTCTCCTTCATTGGCTCTTAAGTAACATCTGACACGGGGGTTGGATTTGGCTTTTTGAAAATATGTATGACCCCAAGGATGTTTCTCCTGCATTAAGTGCTCTGTGGGCGTACCTGCAGTTTGAGCTGACTTACATTTCTATGAGAGATAAAAATGTTTATTTTTGTCATTGTCTGGGAGAAGAGGTGGGGTCTGTTCATGCAGCATGTTAGTGCTTAGAGAAATTCAGGAACTGTGCCCCTCTCCCAACCCTTCCTATGGTCAGCAGGCATCTGGAAAAATGAACTGCCTAGGGGCAGGAGGCCTTCGCTATGTATTTGTATGTCACTGTATTAGTAATGGTAATGAATAGCGGAATTAGAGCCTCACTATCTCTTTTATGTAACCACGCATGTTGCTAATGGGCATTAGATTAGCCAGAGCTGCTCAAACACCCAGGAAAGCTGTTTTGCCTCAGCAGTGGTTTGAATTCTCCCCAGTGCTTGTGTACTGGGTAACGTGTCTGCTTTTCCTAGAAGGAAGGAACAAATCGATGCAACTGGGAGTGCTGCTGGAGCTTGGGAGCTGGGATCTCAGTGCAAAGGCTGGGAGACAGGGAAAGGATCTCCAAAATGTTCTCTCTGGATGCAGTAGTATCTGTTTTCTATGCCACTTCTTTCTTTTTTGTTGAGTTATTTCTGATTTAAAGTGATTCAGAGGCAGAACAAGGCCAACCTATTTCCTGGTATAAGGTCTACTTTTTTTCTTCCGGGTTTAATCTCATAACTCCTAGTTATTACCTCCTCTCACTCTGCAGTGTTCACATGCATCAAGTGTATCTTACAGTTTACTACTGTCGGGCTGTTCCTTAATAAACTGTATGCATTTGACCCTTCTTAGTCTTCTTTATATGTTCTTCTGTGTCTCTTTATCAATCATCTGAGATTTTTTTCTAGTTTGCTGCTCATCTACTTGTGATGAGGAAAAAATGATGGAATTAACCAAATTGAATCCTTGGACTGGTTCTGTTGAAATGGTGTGGACACTCTCCCCTCCCTTATTCCCTTTGCTGTCATGAGATGCACCTCTGCTTCCCACTCAAAATTGTGAGAGCCTGATTTGCTAATGTAGCACATCAAGATTTTTTTATCTGCTTCTTTTCTGTAACCTCAGATCTCAGAGAATGAAACAGTTTCTGTGCTTTCTCCCTTCTGCTGCATATCCATCTTTTAGATTACTGCTCTCCAGAGACATTAACTGTTTTCTTTTTTCTGTGTTGATGGGTTCAGTTTGTGGCTTTGGTAAGTAGAGATGCAATCATCCTCTGTCCCACTCATGCTACTCTCTGCTTTAACTTTCAGACCATTGCCTTCACATGTTCAATTTTAAGGAGCTATGTGATAATCGAGGCCCTCTTTCTTTGTCTTCCATTATATTTGCAATTTCTCTGTAGGGTGGCACTGCAAATTTCATGGACAGTTAGTGTTGTTTTCCTGTGACACTGGTTTAATAAGGCCAGTGTGGATACAAACCCCTTGGCATGTCATTTGTCATTTCCCAGTCCAACAAAATATATTTTCTTTTGGTACCTCTGGCCAGTTTTTTGATCCATGGGCTTTTGGTTCCAATGGGGCAGTATCAAATCATTCAAATTCCTAAAGCTTCAAATTTTCTTCACTACCTTTCCTGTGCGTGCTAATTGTGTATGTGTATTAAAAAGACTAACTTTTGTATTTCATGTGATTTTATTCTTTAGATTCTTAATGACCCTACATATTTGTTTCATTCTTTCACTAAGGTTAGACATTGACTTAGAATTAAATATTGCCATCACTATTCCTTATTGAAAATCTTTATTATGTTTGCGTTTTGGCTGGTTTTGTGGAACCTTCCTAGCTCAATGTAAATTGTCAGATTATTTGTCACTGGGATAATACGTTTGTCAATGCCTCACCATAACAAATTAGGCTCCTGATCCTGCATACATTTATGCCGGTGCTTATATGTATAGATTGCCTAATGTTCAGCCCTGTATTAGTTCTGTTGAAGTGAAAAATGCTTTTAAAAAATGTCTCTGTCTATTCTGGATTAAGTTCTAGGATGTTGCTTGCTTTATTTCATTTGTGGACATATAATTCAAGTTCTTTTTGCTTCTGCTTTTTTTTAACTTGCTTTTTCCCCTCTTTTCTAGTCCAAAATTCCTCTCTTTATTCTATGGCTAGAGACAGATTTTAAAAAGTCATTCAGCCATTTCTGAACTATTCATTTCATCCTCATCCTCACTTATTAATGAACCCACCTTCTTTCTGGTGCTGCTTCTCCTCCTGATGAATTTGTAAATCCCTTCTTATTCTCCTCAATGCCTTAGGCAACATAAATTCATTTGCTTTTTTTTTTTTCCTTGCCCTTATCTCTTCCCTGCATCCTTAACTGGCACTGTATATTCTTGTTTAGTCACAACCCCCACTTTCATTTGCAGCACAGGAATTTCTGGTGATTTTCTTAATGAAAAGGCATCGTTAGGAAAACACCATGCTGTACGTTACTGTAAGATCTGAAATGTTTCATTTAAAAAGTTGCGTGTGGAGATTTCTCAGGGTCAATTTATGTTGCAGTCACTGTGTAGCAAAGCCAGCATTTCGGTTTAAGCATTTCTTTGCTAAAATATCAAAGTGCTCACCGTGGCTTGAGCAGGGCAAGACAGGCAGCTGAGCAAATGGGAATTCCTCTGCTTTCTGAGTGGTTTCATGCACTCTGCTGTGTTGACTGCTCACTACGAGAGCTGCTCTCCTTCCCTGCTAGGAGATACAGAAAAAGCTCCCTTTTTAAGGGGAGTCCTTCTAACCCAAAGTGGGTGGTGGATGTCTGTGAGTGTTTCAGCCACTTGCTGCTCAGGAGAAGGCAGAGCGCTAAGAGGAAACCTAGGCTGAAACACTGAGTGGCTGTAAAAGGGGAGAAGAGGCAGAAGGTCTTTCCATCCTTCCAAGCTCCACTTCAAGACAGGTTGGCAACAGTGCTGTGCTTGAAAACAGGTGTGATGGTGTCTGAGCTGCATCAGCATGTTGGGCAGGCAGAAATGTCCCATGGCCACTGTGGCTGCTGCTACCAGAGATGGCAAACCTGCCCTTGGGCAGCAAGGCTGGAGCATGTCTGGTGAAGGAGTTCCTGCACGAGATCCAGGAACAAATAAACCTGGAGGCTAAATTTAGAGGCTCATTAGAGAAGACCTATTTAGCCAAGGCTGATACTGTGACCTGTAAAAATGCCTGTAACACAGCTCATGAGAATGGGGCTGTACGACTGACCTGCCTTATGACCTCGGAAAAGTCTCTGCCAACGTTCAGTTTCCCAATCTCTAAAACAGGGACAGTGCTACAGGGTTGTGGGGCTTTGGCCAACTCCTGACTGTGAAATGCTCCAAAAAGCTGGGTAGAAATGGAAGTGTTTCTTTCTTTTAGGGAGTCAAGAGTGAAGCTTTTTGGTGGGGCAGGGCAGAAAGAAGTGTGTTGTATTTAGGGGTTCCCACCACCTCTAGTTGGAGAGGTCTTACCCACCTTTCTCTCTCCCTTCCTCCCTGTGTGGATGCCATGGAGAGCAGCTGTGCACAAGCAGAACACAATGAGATAATGGGTTCCCATGTGACTCTGAGACCAGAAGCCTTTCTGCCTTCATCTTCCTGCATCATGGCATTCTTCACAGCCTTCCTGGAGATGGACAAGTCAGGAGCCATGCAGATCCCTGAAGAGAAAAAAAAGAAAAACACAAAATACGCTTAAAAATAGAATTTACTCCCATAGACCCATACTTCCCCCATAGACCCATACTTTTCCCATAGACTTTCCCCCTTCTTCTGTGCCCCACAGTGCTGGGCTACATGAGGGCAGAGAGCCTGCCAGAGTTCTGGTCAGTATGCTGGTTGTTTTCTCAGAGGAAATGTCTTTTTGTTTACATGGGGGAGAGAGAAGCTTAGAGAAGAAACCTGGCACAGAGCAGTTGGGATTTGGTTAATCTGCTTAGAAATACATTAATCGGAGGATCAGATGCTGTCAACAATACTCTTTCCCCTCACTCTCTTCCCCCTTTCAGTACCTTCCTCATCACTGCTCCCACTGGATCCTATTCCTCACCCTCCTCCCTGCAACTCTCCTCTCCCCTGCTGTGAATGCCAGGGAGTAATGAAGGACAAGGAGATTAAAGCAAAATTAACAAATAAAATATAAATCCTAGACCTAAATGAAAATTAAAAATGGGTATTCAGCTGTTTATTTATTTCCCTAAAAATAGCCTTGCACCCCAGCCAAAATAAACGTAGCCAGGATTTCCCTGGGAAGTTCTGGAGAAAACAGCCAGGTTTCAAAAGATGAACAACTAGTGGAAATTGTGTCTGTCTGCTTTTCCCTTCGATTCCATCCATATGAGATCACCAGGGCATTATGACAGTGACTGGAGAAAGGACTACTCCTCGCTGCCTTCCTCAGGAACTGCAGGTACTCAGCCTCCAGCTGTCATCTCTTGTCTAAAGATAGGCACCCATAATTGTCAACAGTCACAATTTAGGGGCTGCTGTGATTAAAACTGGAGCCAGGCAGTTCACTTTCTCTTTTGGGCAGTTAGGATAATAACATGCACAAGGACATTACCTGTACAGGGAGAGGAGCACTGGAAGAAGTTGTCACTGTTAGTGGCACATTGCTCAGCATCGTGTTGCTTTCCTGCCTGGCCTCTGATGAACTGGAAAGGAGGCTCAAAGGTGGCATTCCATGACGACATGGAGCCAAGGCTGAGGCCAAATTTGTTGCTCTCTGAGCTCTGTTGTTGTAGAATTACTGTTGTCAGAGGAGTTTTTGTTCTACATGCACTGTTTTCTTCTAGCATTTTTGTTTTATGAATTTTTCAAGAAAAGCACAAGAACAAAAGGCATTGCAGTGAACAATCTATCAGTACCAACTGGGAGATAAAGAAAGAAGATAGCAACTGCTATCTACTCTTAGTATTTGTTTTGCACACACAGACTTTTATATTCCTGGGTTTTGTTCTCAGATGTGCAGCACTCTGTTTCATTCTCTTTATGAAGGTCTAATTGTAGGCAATGCAGGATATGTGGTGTAGCTTGCTTAATTTCAAGGAAAACCTTTAAATTCAGGGATCTCCTGACCTCTGAGCCATTATTTTAACAGCATTACAGTTGCATTAATTTTGGAGATTTTGCAATCCCATGTTAATCCAAATTCCATTGAAGTCAGTACACAGACACCCATTTTCTTAAGCTGGGGTTGGTTCAGGTCATTACTCTTCAAATTGTGCTAAGGGAAAGGATGAGAATAAAGGGAAGGATGCAGCAGGTTAGCAGAGCTCAGCTTCTTTTTGAGTTTTCATGGGTGAAGTAAAGGCTGTCTTAGAAATTGAGGTGGTAAATGTTTTTGCAGGAGAATTGGGGTTTTTTTTGAGAGAGCAGGAGGCATGAGGAGAACACAAGGCTGCTGCCTAAGGGTGCAGCAGTACTTGCCCCAAATAGGGACAGAATGTTTTGGCCACAGAAATCTCAGTGCATTATCCATTCAACAGGAAGATGTGTCCTTGTGCCAGTTTCCTTTCTCAGTTCCCTCAGTCTAGAACACTGCACTGAAGAAAAGGTGAGAACTCACTCCTGGTTCTCTCCAGTGTGCTTTAGAGGAAGATCCAAAGGAAACAGTGCCATTCCCCTGCTTATAGAAACACACAAGGAGGTGCACTCAGCTATTTGAGGACGTGTGAACCACGTTAAAATTGGTGCACCCCGTCTCTGCTTGGCCTGCCTCCTGTATTCCCCCAGCCAATGTGACCGAGTTGCCAGCTAAGTGTGGCTGCCAGGGTGGGTGGTGGTGTCTGCTGGCTGTGTCCTGCAGGTCCTTTGCAGGCCTCTTTTTCCTAACATATTTGTAGTGCTGATCTCATGACCCGTACTGTAGTGTGAACGCTTGGTGCTCTGGGACAACACCTTCAAAAGATCTGGGCTTGAGTGTTGGACTCAAAACCAAAAAGTGGCCGTAAGATTTTCCTGAAGGCTGTGTCCAGACCTTGTGCCAGTTAGGCAGAAATACTGAATTAGCATAGTCACAAATTCCTGTGCCTTGACTTCCTGCCAGCAAGCGGGAGATTGGGATCCAATAAACCTGTCAGAGATATGTACCTTGGACAGCAGCCCCACACAGGTGAAGGGCTCTATTCCTCCTGGTTGGGAGCTGGGGCTTTGCTACCTGCTGGATGAGATTACAGCACTGAACCAGTGCATGTAAGGATTTTGTCTGGTCAAAGGAGGGTATGATAGCGTTGCTGCCTCTATTTCGTCCAACACGAATAAGAGTCGGAGGGACTGTGGTAGCAGAGATCTTGCTGTGAGCTGCCATCAGGAAAGTACATGATGTCCTTTCCAGCATGGCATTCTTGCTGGTTTTAGCATGCTACTTGGATTAGGCCTAGTACAGACACATGCTGTGTCTGCTGAAGACAGATACTTGTGGGTTTGGAGCTAGCCTATATCTCAAAAATGTTGCAGGGAGCTGGTCCATGCTTTTTTTTTGGCAGGTGCTTTCTTAGCCATGCCTTTTCTCTGTCTTGAGAAAGCAGCATCATCCACTGCTTTTTCCATCCTCTTAATAGCAGCGGCTTTGCTGGGTCTTGCCTCAGGCCCATAATTGGGCTACTGGTTGGAATTTGGGTTGCAACAGATAGTCCGAGAAAGAAGCCTTTCAAGGAGGCATCTCTTCCCATGTACCATCTCCCTGGAGTGTCATGAAGGAGGTATGAAGGAAGAGTTGCTTCCTATCAGTCTCTTCCCTTGCCCAGGGCATTGCCACTGACTTCCTTGCTCATAGCCAAGACCTGAATTGACAGAGTTGACAGCCTGAAGTGCTCCTTCTCAGGCTCAGTGTTGCATGTTGGTGTGGATGTGTGTTGCTGGACTGAGAAGAGGTTTGGAAGCACTGGGGGGTTGTCCTTTCCAGCGTGGCTACATCCAACACATGCACTACTGCCGAACAAGCTGTAGTCCCTGGGGAAGGTGGACTTCCTACACAACTTCGTTTTTCTGTGACCCCCTTCACATCTCCTGAAAACTGTCCCTACAGCTGTAACATGCAGAAGCTTGAGATCTTGGGGCGCCTTTTTAGGCCAGTGATATGTGTACTGTGGTCTGGGACACGGGTGAGCACAATGTAGGTAAACTCTAATAAACAGTAGAAACTTAGTGATTTCATGCAGCTTCTCTCCAAAAATCAGAGTGGGTTGTGGACCAGAAGTTCAAACACCACGATGCTGGTCTGTGTACTGCTCAGCAAAGTAGCAGGCTAAGTCTCAGTGAGCCTTATGCCCTGCATTTAAAACTGCCCGAGGTGGAGTTTTCACAGCCTCCACGGAGCAGTTTGTATCAGAGCATTGCTGTTGTCACAGTTAGATAGCTAGTCTGAGATCTCGGTGCAAATTTTGTTGCTAATAAAGATGATTGGTGGGGAAAAGAGAACTATTTTTCTCATGCAAATTAAAAGCATACTACATTTATCTTTTAGCGTTTTTCTTTCTATTTTTCTTTTGTTTCTTTTCTGTCCCTTTGATGTATCTCCCTATCTCTATCTCATTTCCTACCTTCCTTCTTCCACGATTATCACTTTCTCCTTTCACAGGGAGCAGAAAGAAGCATCTGCTGTGCTTTCTGGGTTCCCACTTAATCCTGCCAGATCTCTCATTGTTAGAAGGCTCCTTTCCCTCTGGTACCTTTGTGTTTGGTACAGATGAGTATGGCAGAGCCCTGCAGAGGGTCCTGTGCTTTCAGGGTTCTTCCCAGGCAGCGCCTCCAGCCTCATCTCCTTCCTCACTCAATCCAAACAGCTCGTGCTCAGATGCTAATGTTATCACTCATTTCTTCCAGCGTGGTGATGCCTGGAGCTTTCAAATATGTTCATTAATTAGGCCTCCTGGGGTGTGTTCCCGGCTGACCACTCTGTGTGCGTATGTGGAGCTGGCGGAGGGGAGGAGAGGGCATGCCTGGCTCTGGAGCATACGCTGTGCATCCTGCCGGTTTGCAGGCTTGCTTTAACAGTTGGTCATTCCTTAAAGCCTCATCCCCCTGCAGAAGTGGAGAGAGCCTGGGATGCCTTGGAGGGGTGAAGAGACACAATCGGGTTTGACAGGATTTGCACTACAAATTAAGTGCTGAATGTTCACGTTTGACACTCCAGTTCCATGGAGCTTTTGGGTAGCCCTTTGCAGAGAAATCTGTCAGAAACCCAAGCATCCAGAAAGCTGGGGGAAAACCACTCTGCCACCTCCTGTTTTTCACTTCTCAGATGATGCAAAACACCAAATTGGTTCTGCATGGCCTTGTCAGCTCCAGTGCACTGGGGAGGAAGGTACTGTCAGGGCCGGGAGCTTGCACACTGCCCCCCCACCATCCCACACCTCCATGCTTGGTGTTTCATTTTAGATGTAATTGGGGGTGTGGAGGCAGCACCATTCTTCTTGATCGATTAAAAGAAAAAGTATGAACCGAACTCATTTAATTATGTTGAGTCAGGGATGTTCTTACCAAAAGACTAACAGAAGCTTGGTTTCATTTCATAGATTTCCCCTTTCCAAAGGTAGCTGTATTTTCTTCATCTGTCCTCTGTGGTTATGGATTATTGCTGTATGTGCTGTCTGGAGCAAGGCTGTCTTCCAGCCTAGCAGAAGTGCTTTACTCCATTGTTGTATTGCTTGCCAGAGCCTGGAAAAGACTTCACCTTTTCGTGACTTGGGTATAGAATTACACATCAGTAGGTTGTGCTATAAATGAGAGCTGGGCAAGCAGTTCTAAAAAGCTGTTCCTTTGACAGAAGTCATCCCTGGATGGGCGACAGCTTTGTGCCAGTCTCAGTAGAGCTCAGCCTCACACAATAGCATCTTGTCATCAAAGCTGAATTCCTGTGGGCTGTGTTTACTGTGAACGTACAGAGCATTCCTGTGGCACCATCAAAAGACAACTCCTTCTGAGCTTCTGTGGTTCTAGGATTTACCCAGTGTCTTTCTCAAACTCTTAGTTCCTCCTGCTCAGAGACTGCTCTTGTCCTGCTGTATTGTTCTTTAGCCATTCCACATCCTGCTTAGAGATAACCAAATTATCTGTGGAGATACGGGGCTCTTGCAAAAGCATCTGGTGGGCAGCCTTTCCATGTATCTCTGTGGGGTGTGTGTTTTAAGCCATGCTGATTTACCTCTGTAAGTAGCCATCAAGTGTACACTGTTGCATTTATTCCTCTCTGCCTTTCAACAAATGCTTTCCCCAGGGTTATATTCTAGCTTGCAACCTATTGCTTTGTGTATTTATTGCTTTCAACATGCATCTAGGCCTTGGGGTATGGTTTCTGCTCCTTCCATCAGTCTCTCTGCTTTTTCACCTGCTTTCCCTCAATACCACATGCCCAAGCAGCACAGAGCACTTGTGGGGTGCGGGGACACTGCCCCAATTCACAGCCAGGCAAAAGGAATCAGGCATTCAGGTGTACTAGCAGGACAGCTGCTGAGGTGGATGGAAAGGTCAGAGGCTGTCCCCGCTCTCCTTCCACTGCCAGAGGTTACCCTCAGTTCAGGTTGTCAGCATCAACACCTGCATTCTTAGTCTTTAGCCTGATCCTCTCAGTGTGACCTATGGTAGAAAAGAAATTACTCTTACTCATTAACCAGGATCTTTTTGTCAGTACTGTGTGGGAGAGAGAGCTATTACACCAGCAGTTCCACTGGCAGGTCTGAGGGGGAGGCAGTGGCATGAAGAGTAAGAGGGATGCTTACTTGCACCTCTGGGGGCAACCAGCCACAGGAGCAGGTATGGCCTCAGCATAAGCAACTACCCCTCTTCTCCCAGCGGATACAAACTGCAGAGCCCAGGATTCACACCCACATACAGATTCTTCAGTGGCAGACCAGAATTTGATCAAGTAAGTTTTAGCTTTCTGACTTTAGGCTGATTTATCTTAGCTGGTTTTTATGGAGTCCGAGAAGGAGACTGCAACCCTTGAAAAGTCAGTGCATCAGAGGTTGGAAATCCCTCCTCCACCAGGCAAAACCATCTTCATGTGTATGTGAGTGTGTGCAGCAGCTTCTCCCTCACGTTGTCATTTTTGAACTGGGGAGAGCTGGTGTGAGCACTTGCAGAAGGCAAGGAAAGCAGGTTGGATGAATACCATTGAAGCAAATTCTGGCTTATTATTCAAACAGATGTTCATGAATATATTTTGCGAGACTCGCAGAGTTTTAAATGTAATCTGACTTGATGGGCACATGAGTTTAAAAGTAGAAGACTGAATTTATGGAAGGAGAGATGATTTGGAAGCTGGGCTCTGGAGAGTGAGGGTTCATGTCTGGCTCTGCACAAGCCTATGCTTGTGCAGAGCCAGACATCACTTGGACGTATTGCTCCTTGCCTCCCCTGGGTCCCAGGGGCACTCAGATCCTTCGGGGAGAACACATTGGCATCCTGAGCAGGACTGTTTGTGTGCTGTATTGACTGTTCATTCATAATTGTTATTTTCTTTGCTTTCCACTGTTGGCAAATATAGTGGAGATTTGTCACTTTTTCATCCTTCTGCCTATCACTCCCCTGTCCCCAAGTCAAGGGCTCTCCTCCTTTACTCTTCTGCTTTCTCAGCTTCCATGGGAAGCTGTCAAAACCTTTCTTGGTGGTGCTTCTCCTACGAAACCAGGTCTCTGTGAAGTTTTGGTGATACAATAACTTCACTGCCTGGTGAACAAGAGGAGAATCTGGGAAAGAAGCCAAAGCATGATTCTACTACGGTGATTATTATTATTTCCATTAGCAACTATGGCAGGAAAAGTTATGATAAACAAGGGAGAGAGAAGTGCGATTTGTAGGTCTTTAAACCCTTCTGTGCATTTAAAAAAAAAAATTATTTATTTTTCTCCCTGAATACAAGCACTGATTAAAAGCTAGGAGCAGACTGCTTCATTTTCACCCAGAGCCTGGTGATATTGGGGGTGCCCACATATGGGGCAGTGCAGCCTATTCATTCTCACCCAGTACCTATCACACAGCAGGTAGCAGTCTTGACTGCAGATGAGATGTTCTCTCCTCTGACAGCATCTGGAGGGTCAGAGAGGCATCGGCACCTCCCTGAGGGGAATGTTCCCCTCCAAGAGTTGTGCTGGCTGCCTGTGCATCTTCCTCGCCCAGGGGGTGCGTGGGCAGCGCTCACCTCGGCTGGCACCGCGGTTCATCTGGCGTGGACCCAGCTGGCTGCAGGTGAAGGCAGCCTCCTGAGGATGGTCTCAGGTGGAGGATTTGCATGGAGATGAGCCTGAGAGTGCAGAAAAGAGGGTAGGAGAGAGGCTGCTTTGTGACGGTAACCGCTAGCGTAACTGTGCTGAGGCAGCTGTTAAAAACAGTGATGCTTAAAAAGAAAGTTTTGCCCCTTATGGTAAACAACGTGGTAGCACAGACTCTAGAGATGGAAACCTCCTGCTCAGCCTCCTGCAGAGCTGTAAGACAGCAGCTGGTGAGAGCAATGGCTCCAAAAATACTTGTGGAAACTGCAACACCTCTGCACATGCTGCCTGGTCCCTTGGTTCTCCCTCCAGGCAAACAATAAGGAGCACAAAAAAGTAAGTAAAATTGAGGGCTCAGCCTTTCCCAGCTCTTGGGAACCACAACTAGGTTTCTCTGAGTTTTAAGGATACATGAGGAGAGCAGTGAGTACCTGCTCTTGGCTTCAAGAGAATAGAAAGAGTTTGGGGAGACTTCTTTATGCAGAGTAGCACTGATCTGAGCTTTTAATAATGCAGTGGACTTGTAAGTGTTCCAAACTGTGAGATTTTTGAATTAATTTTTAATCCACGGTTTAACATTAAAGATTAACGTGTGTTTCAAATTTCAGAAAGGGAATTTACCCCTGAAAGGCTAAGACTTTCTTCAGAGGCTTCTTATGGTTTTTGTTCTATTTTACCTTTTCTTTTTTTTTTCTCTTTTTCCTTTTCTACCTGCTGGGTGCCTAAAATAAAAAAACATCAAACCCAAATACGCCTCTCCCCCCCCCCCCCCCCCCCAACCAGCAAACAGTAAAACCCCCAAAACATAGGAAGGGGAAAACCCAGCATATAGGCTGTGTTTGGGGAGTTTTCAACTTGTTAAACCAGTGTCCAATTGGGCTCTTTCATATTAATGCTGCTCTGTGTGCTCTTAGACTTGGCAGGAGAAACAACATCTGTGTGAAAAACTGAGCCAGCTGTGCAGAAAAAAAAATGTTAGTTCAGAGCAGTTGTGTACTTTGCTGCTTGGGCATAAGCAACTTCTTGCATCTGCTGCAGAGGGAAAATTTGCAAAGTATTTTCCTGAGACTTTTACTCTAAAAGACAAGGGAAGCTTGTAGCAGTTTTATGTTTGCAAAAGTTAGCAGCTTGGGAAGGGGAGAGGACAAGCATAAAATCAGACAGCACTGTGAGGCTTGGTCACCCGGGGTTAACTCTCAGATCTTGGCATCAGAAAATAAGGTGGTAAGGAGGGAGGTGCACTGTCAGGTACTGTAACAGCAGCATCTGCATTTCCAAAGTCTCCTTTCTGCATTTCAAGCATGTTATGATCGTACTCTGTGTTTTTTGAAAAGCTGCTCAAGAGGTTTGGAGCATTTTATAAACATTTGACATTTCCTTGAGGGTGCCTGATTTGTGCCTCCTGGCCTGGAATGCTTTGGGGCAGGGCTGCTTGCAGAAAATGTTTGCTCTTAGAATCATGTCAGCCTCCAATGGAGCTGAACGTAGTGAAACTTCTTGGTTATTCTTTTTTCTCCTTGATAAGATGCGTGTGTGTGTGTTAATTTGAAATCAATAGTAATACTTGGTACAGTGGGGGAGAGAGTGATTAATAGGCAGAGCAAGGCCCATGAATCAGGTTCTAAAGTCCTGTTCCTGTCTTGCCATTGACCTGCTGCATGGTGTTTGGGTGAGTTATATCCTCTCTCCATCTTGGTTTTTCTCACTGCAAAATGGAGACTCTGCATTTCTTCCTGGCGTATTTTAGAGCTACCACTGTATCTTTCTGCACCTGAGTTTTTCAGCATGATGCTGTGTACAAAACTAGAGTGCTGGAGGGCTGGCACTGGCTGGAGGGGAAGGGCATAGCATTTGGGAAAAATCAGGCTCAGTGATCTTGGCTTGGATGCTTAGAGCTTCAGATGCTTCAGCTCTGGGTTCACCACGAGCAGGGAGGGCCTCCCAGCTCTGGGATGTGTTTCCCTTTGCACCCTGTGCTGGCACATGCCAAAAGGACACAGAGCAGATGGACAGCAGATTTGTATTAATCTGGCTGTGTACATTTCATCTGTTGGTCCTGCTTCCAACATACAATGTGGGAACGATTAGCCCAAATGACTGGAGTGTTGGGAACTGATCTATAGTCAGCAACACTTGCACCAAAGCTTTGAGTTTTGGTGTAGGCAGGTTGGAAAGATTGCACTTCCAGAGGGCAGGGAACATGGACTGACTCTCCTTCTGGGAAAGGACTGCAAAGTGCTTAAATAGATGTGTTGCTGTGGCTTATGTGTAGAAGTCTCTGTGCCTGACACTGTCCCCTTGAGCAACATGGGGACCAAACTTCACATGGAAACATCTACAGCTCCAGCACTCTGGGTGTTCCCATGAGAAGATTGTGATGGAGTTGTTTGTAGCTAAAGCTGGTAGCAAACTGGACATCCATCCCAGGGAAGTCCTAATGTACCCTCTCTGTTTCATTTCACATCATGGTGAGAGATCAGATCTTATAATGGAAGGACCAAAAAATCAGGGTAAATTTCCACTGGGAAAAGACACTATTCACGTGATGTTGATAGGCCATAGCATATTAAGTATGCGTGTGTGTATTCACTGCACTGGTACTGCATAAAATTATGCAAAGTCAGAATTTATGTAATATCTAAATATATGGCAAAAGTTTAAATGGATTGAAATAAAGTGTTCTTACCTTATTGAACTGAAGTGTGCCAATATTACCATAATTAAATGGGGAAGTCAAAGCAATTCATTTTGTCTTCACTCACCGAGAATGTCATCAAAGTTGATATTCTTACAACCTATTTTGATTTTAATGAAAACTCTTCTTTTCCCAGTGGAAAATTGTCCTTTTACAACCTCTTTTAGACAGCTCAACTCATAATCTGAAACATTCAATTACTGACCTGACATTTGCCAGAGCAAAAGACAAATTTGGGTTTCCCTTTCTTTCCAATTTAAATGAAAAAGAGCCTGCCTTTTTTTGTTCCCTTTCTGTTTGCTTGTTTTTAATAATTTTAATAATTTTAAATCCAAAGTAGTTTGGGATTAATGAAGTTTAAGATATGGAAGTCTAATGTCTTTGAATATGCTCATGTAAACTAGTTTCAATCTTACTGCTTTGAGAGCCTTTGCTTTAATCAGTCTTGTTTGGAGACAGGAAAGTTTCACAGTGATTTTGCACATTCTTAAGCCTTAAAGGCTCTCCCACCTAGGAACAAGCTACAGGAATTTTGTTTAAGCCCCAGTTCGGCAAGATACTTAAACATGCACTTAATTTTTAAACATTAAATGTATTTCCACCGACTTACCGGCCTTTAGTGGAATTTCTAGGACATATCAAATGCACCCAGGCATCAGTGTCTGGCTGAGCAGCCTTGGCTCCAGGTGGGCAATCTGTTGGCCATGCAGGTGGCAGCGTTGGTGAAGCAGGACTCAGTCAGGTCACAGAGCAGGAAAATTTTTAGGGGAGCTCAAAGGTGTGGTGAACAACAAACATTGGACAAGTATCCTTCCACTTGCAAAGCTTGTGCACTCCATAGGATGAGAGCATTTCATACACAAGACACAAAACAGGTGTGGAAGGCAGATAGCCAACTTGTTGGCACTGCCTCAGCCAAAACTTAAGGGTTGCTGGACCAGATCCTTTAAGAATCTGATACTCGTCCTGGTGACAGTCCCTCCTGATCTCAAGGAAAATGGGATCAGTCTATTAATGAAAACTTTTCTTCTCAGAAAAGGCTTGGTAGGTTGGTTCCTTGGGGGTTGCTTTTATTCTAAGTTATTTAAATCTTTTAAATTACATTATTCAAATATTTTAAAATATTTAATTGTAATTTGTCTTACGCACCCCTTTGTTAAGGGGTGAGCACACCATAATCCTCCATAGGCCAACACAAGCAACCATGGGGTGATGATGGTGCTGGAATATCCTGGTAACAGGGGAAAACAGGCAAGGTGGGTACCCCAAGCAGCTGGTTGAACCATAGGCTGTGATATTTGCACTGGAATTTGACCTAAGGATGGTTGTGTCAGGCAACTGCACCCCACGCTCCTGCCTCTCCCCACCACACGAGTTGTATATTCCAGTCTGCTCACCCATTCATCCTGCCTTCTCCTGTGCCAGCTCCCCTCACTGGACTTTAATCTTATTCCTTATGGGCTCTGTCCTTTCCACTCAATATACCATTGAATATATTTAAACCTTGAGTTGTTTTCCCTTATTAAGCAGTTTATCACTGTTGCAATCTTTTTTTTTTTTTCCAGGAGAGAAGGAAGAAATTTATTCTTTTGACCATAAATCATTTACAGAGCTGCTGGGCTGTTAATGTATTTTTTATGTCTCGGCAAACAGAAAACAGAAGTGAGTGTCTTAGTAAAGCTTTGCCGCCCTGTTTTAATTTCAGCTTCCTAACCCTGACTCTCTGTTCCCCAGTCTTGGGAGCAGGTACATTTCTCTTGTAGAGGCATCAGTGGATACCATCTCTCCAAGGAGACAACTTTGCTGTGTCAGCAATGTCACGTGCTGTTGCCAGCCCTTGGCACTGGTCTGCAGCGTGACACATCTCTGCTGAGTGGGCTGTGCTGGGAGAATACTAGCAAAGAAAGGGATCAGGGAGGGTGGGAATTCGAGCCTATTTTTGCTTTTATATCCTGGGAAGAGCTCTAATCAGACACCCACTCTGGGGTAAACAAGTTACAAGCGGCTCTCAATTCATCCCATGCAGCCTCAACCTGTACTTTTCACGTGTGGGCTCAGGTGTGGTTACAGATACCCATGAGGATGATTGAGGATGCTTTCAGAGATAAGGACTGGCCATGGTGGAGTTTCCCAAAAGTTAAAAGCTGACTCCTGCAAGGTTTTGCAACTTGTTTTAGGAAAATGAAGCCAATGTATGCTTTCACTGCTCTCAGTCAGCTCTGTGCCGTTTCCCTCTTTCAGGAAACGTAGACACCAATCTTTGTGTGAAAGGTGAATTTTCCTTTCTGGTGTGCTGTGACAAGCAGTAAGATAATTAAGAGGAGAGATCTGGGAGGTTTATGTTGGCATCCCAGCTAGATGAATGGGTAAGTCTGCAGCTCAGAGCTGTTGCTGCAGGCTTTTTGCAAACTCAAGCTTAGTTTCTTACCTTAAATGTACTTATATGAACATTTGATAAGCTTTCATCCCCAAGTCACTTTAGCTAAAGTAACTGGCTGTGGTCATTTAAAATGTTCCCATCCCTAGACATCCATTACTGTAGGATGATGCCTCTGCTGCAGCAGTGAGCAGAACAGGACAGCATGTCTGCAATGCAGCTTTCCCCTCTCACAGCAAAGGAAGTTAGCCTGTCCCCACACCTTCCTCAGCAGGTTATGCAGCTTAATGTCTGGCTGTGAGGTAGAGGCACAGCTTCTTTTCTGCATTTGCTGGCCTTGGGGCAATAGCTTTGTGTTGAGTGACAAGGCAAGCAGCAGAGGATGACAACATCTTAAGTTACTGCAGCAGGATTCCCCAGAACTGATCTGTCACAGGAGTAGAGGGTGAAGGAAAAGGAACTGTGTTTGCCAGTCTTAGTTTTGTAAAAGACAAAGAATAGGGAAATAACTTTCTGTGCCCAGCTAAACTTTTGCTTTCCTCCTTGTCTTGCCTGTTATTTGGAAAATGGTGTTTCAGGTATCTCTGAAGGACCTCAGCAGGGAAGGAAATGACTGGCACCCTGTTGCAAGGACACACCACCCTGTCTGTACCTTGGATATCCTGCCTCATTGTGGCCTTCAGCCATCTTCTGTAGACAGATTGCCTGCTCCTGATTTGCCCACCTGAGCCCCAGGGTATGAGTCACCGATGACTCTGATTCTAAGCAAAGCCAGGGATGGACAAAATTGACACCAAATGGTCCCACAGAGTGGGCTGAATTAATCTTACCCACCCCTCCACTCTCAATTTAGGGGAGCAATGAGCGAGCTCTTGAGTTCCTGTTCCCCCCGAGTCCCCTCTGGCCTTGTTCATCTGCTACAGCAAAAAAACATCCCAACCTCTAAAGTGCAGCTGCTCCTTGAGTTCTCTGCAAATGCTGTGAATTCAAGGACTGCCAGCTCAGATGGCAGCAGTCTCTGTTTCCAGCCAGTGCCGCATGCATCGGAGGGAAGTGTTAAACTTCCCATAATGTACTTAATAGTGCAACACTATACCATGGAAAGGGGATTAATGCATGCCCAGAGCACAGCCATTGATTAGTTTTATCCTAGCTAATGTCATTGTAGACGCTATTTTTGTTCCTATCAATGTTCCTTTGTATTTTTATAATCTTGCTATAATACAATGCTGTTGTTTTTCTGCCTCTAACTTGCATGCATATTGCATTCAAAGCAGCAGAGACAGATGCAAGGCATCCATCCCACCTTTCTGGAGCTGCAAAGGCAGCAGCTCTGCTGGCAGCTTCAGCAAGGCTTGATGGAAGCACATAAGAGAAGCCTGTACTGGGAGCATAGCAGGAGTCTAGAACTGGGAAGGGCCATTTGGGTCATCGGCCCCCTGACGCTGCATCTGTAAACCAGATTTGGGTTCTTGTTCCCACTTAGCACACGCCAGCAAGCTGCTCTAACACTATATTCTTCTCACAGTTCAAAAACCTCTTCCGCATTTCAAGTCTGTGACTAATTAAACAGAAGCATTAGGATGTGCTGGAAAAGCACGGTTCAGGTGCTCAGGGAGCTTAACATCACGTGAACTCTGCTACCTGGACAGCACAGCCCCTCTTCATTTCCCTAGCAGGTTTGAGTGCTTAGCAGATCAGCAAATCTAACTCCTGAGGTTTAAACCTGAGCACATGAGGATCTCACACTAATGGGGACCCTCTGAAGATACCTGAAGCTGTCTGGCTTGATCAGCAGGACCCAGGGAGTCTGTGCCAGAAAAAGAGAAGGAATCAAATTCCTCAGTGTGTCACGGGAGCCCCTTTCCTACCCCTGCAAGAGCTAATCCAGCTCCTCTGACAAGGACATGGAAGGGAACTGATACCATTCTGGAAGTATGTGTGGCTGAAAGCTTTCCTGCCTTTTTTTTTTTGGTCGTAAAGCCCAATTGTCATCCCGCCTACGGCTGCAGGTTGGGGAGGTTAGCACAGGGAGATATGCTCTATGTCATCCCAATCAGTCCGTTGTTTGAAATCCTCCTCCCAATTGGCCTGCAAAGAAAGACCTATTTCCAAAAGAGAAGATGACAGGGGTGGTAGTGACTGCTGCTCATCAGATCAGCAGTTGAGGCTAGAGTGGAGTGGGTCAGCAGGAATTTTCCCGGTAGTTTTCTGTCTAGTTCAAATGAGGTTATAAATGGTAAGGAAGAGGGGGCAGTGTTATCAGCACAGTTTCACAGGTAGCCAGTGTCCCTCATCAACTAGTCTAGTTCTTGGCAAGAAACACTGCAGGGCTCAAGTTCAAGACCCTGACGCTGTGTTTTCTTCCTGGATTAGTGTCTGCTAGCCCATGTATCCTACACGTTGGGCAGCAATCCTGAGATTACTCTTACAATAGTAAAATTGATCTTTTCACTTGGGAGGCTCCATGCTGGAGGGATGACTAAATACCACCAGTTGTGTCTGATGGTTTCTCCAGGGATAAAGGTGCGTATTGACCTGCATTTAACAGGAATACTGACACTAGAAACGCCTCCGATGAAAAGTTAGCATCAGTATAATCTTAACACCTGTGTTACAGAGATGTTGCTCTAAACCATGGTAGATGTGATTGTTTTCCTGCTGTTTGTTCCAGTCTGTCCTGCAGAGCCAGCAAAGATAGGAAGGAAAGAATTGGAAATTATTTTGCCTTATACACTGTTCCATTGTCCCCCACAGGCTACTATCCCATTGCTAGACCTGTCAACCTCTTGTATAACATGTGCCCTCCAACTGGGGCACAGAAACAACCCCCCTACAAATGTCTGGAGCAAACTTTGCCTTCTTGTTGTAGGCTGGCAGGAGGGCTATTGTTTGTTGGAGCCCTTCCTCCCTCACTCCATTACTCCCACTATTACTGTTCCAAGGAGGCTTCTACCAGGCATCCTTCCCAGGAAAATTTGTGCTAGGGCACCTTGGACCCAGAATGCAGTCTACTATGACAGTGTGAATCTGTCCAGATGCCTTCCCTGCAGAATGACTCTGGAGCCTGGAAGTTTTTCCATGGTAGTATTTCCTTAGCGAACTGGAAATAATTCAGTCTAGCTGGGCATAGATTCAGATCTGTGCTCCATTGCAGTACTTGGTGGTGTTGGTTTCCCAAGCAGGGTGGAGTCTACTGCAAGCTGCCTGGAGACAGTAGGCTGGGTAAATACCATGTTTGGTTAGATAGATTCTGAGCTAGCGAGTGTACCACGTCCAGAATGAAGTGGGAAACACAGTCCCTGGTGAGAATAGGCAAGACCAGTATTCAAGCGGGTCGTTGAACAGCCGGCTTGGATGCTGTCATATCATGCTGGATAACTTCAGTGCTTTCTGTGTTTGCAACTGCAAGCCAGGCTCCTTCAGGGGCTTTTGAGTGTTTGCTGCAGAGGCAGGACCTACGGCAGATGTACTGCCTGCATCTGTTTCAGTCTCCTCCTGCTGTGAGTCACTCCTTCCTGGGTTGTAGGTTTTGCTGCTGCTCAGTGTGCTGGGTTGGCAATGTACCTCAGCTCATTTGGGGTGGGAGACATTTCTCTTCTTTAGCACAGGGGGTAGCTTTGGTCCCAGACTTAGAGATGTGAGGCAGGCAAAAGGCAGAGCAACTTGTATTCTCCTTTCATCTCAGGAAAAAGACTGCTCTGCAGTTTCTCCCTCCATTGCCTGCGGTTGCCAGATGGAACACTGTGTTTCTACCCTGTTCTTGAAACTTCTGTGTGACCTCATCTTTGCCTCTCTAACCAGGGACCCAAAATGTCATACTGCCAAAGGTATCTTCCCCAGCATGTGGCAACAGGATTGCTAATTGCGCTGGGACAGGGGGGAGCCATTCCAGCCATTCCCTGGGTTACAGATGCGAGCTGAATCAGCTTGAAGCTTTATTCTCATTTTTCCCACAGCGACACACATTCCTGCACATTTTCCCTTGAGGTCTGGAGAGGCAGAATGCACACAGCTGAGGGTTTCTTTCATCCCTTTCACACCTTCTTCCCTCCTTCCTCCTCTGGCCATTTGCTTCCCTGGCTTGCCAGCACTGCAGAGTGAACCTGTACCCTGGTCTCTACCTTTGGGTATCAGGAGTTTGCTGCTAGCAAGTGCCAAAAGCTGCTGACTATGCTGGTGATCTCTGGCAGAGAGGCGCAGCAGTGAGCGGGAGCTGGGAACATTTTTTACCAACTTAGAATGAGTCAAAGTGCTAAGATTTGCCCATGTCTTTCAGCTTCACTGTATCTGGTATGTTCTGAAGGCTCTGAGGCTTGCAACTCTTGTAGGGCAGCTAGAAAATGTGGCAGCATCTGAGTCCTCCTTACACCCGGCAGGGAGGGCAATGCTTGTTGTGGGACTGTGTCCTACATGCTTGTGTCATCATGTATGAACTACCTACATGGACTCCTTCATGGATACTGGGGAGGGAGCTGAGTGCACCACTTGGAAAAGCAGCAGTGAGCCGTCAAAAACGAAATCATCTGTTGCCAGAATAATTACTTGATCCTGAAAATGTGAAGAAATTCTGAAAGAGCCTCTGCAGCCAAAACATTCTTCTGCTGACTGGTTCGCTGATAGGGACAGAAAAATGGAGCATCCCTTCTAATTAGTGATGGGAGCTTGCTGCCTCAGGATCAAAGGAGAATGCTGTTTGCTGAATCAAGCTAAGATCAAAGTGTCCTACGTACAGGAAGGGCCCATTCCTCTTTCTGCTGACAGTGGCGTGCCCTGCTCTTCCTCTTGGCATGCTGCTTACAGGGTTGCTTAATTACTAAGTAAGGAGGAGACTGCAGTCACAAGCGAGGGTGTAATGGCCATTGTAATCCAATTCTGAGAAATTATTTGGTGGTGATCGATTCTTTGTCTCTCAGAAGTCATTAAAGTTCTGAATGCTTAGAAAATACCTGGATTGTATAACTTTGCAAAAGGAGACTTATTACAACATCCATTGCTTGATTTTTCTGACCTCTTATGTGTAATTTGACTTAGTAGGCTGTATGTGTGTGCATATATCTATATTTGCATTTATATCTACTCAAGGGAATTCAAGTCCTCATTCCTTAGGCTGCATTGAAAAATCCTCATCCCAATAGATATGCTAAATTTGAAATCTCTTCTTCCCTCTCTCCCCTGCCTCCCTCCTCTTGCATTAATACAAACCCACATTTTTGCAACGCCTAATTTTGAAATGTTTAAACACGAATCATTTGGTTGAGTTTTCCTAGTAGGTGTCTCCCTGGGCATACAGGTTTATAAGAGTATGTGACTTTGTGTGCATCTGTGTTTTGGGCCATGAGCACTGGTGTGGAAGAATGCAGTCACAAAAATACTTGCATAGATGGAGAAGTGCATGTGGAACTGTGTTACATTTTCTAGGAGTCTTGAGATGCTGCAGCTTCTGAAAAGGGTTTGATCTTTGCTCTTTCAAGCTGTTTCCCTGGGAAAGGAGTTATGTTGTAGTACTGCCCCCCCAGTGCTGTGCTAGCACACCACTCTACCTCCCTGTTTATGCTGCTGGAAGACGACTTTGCCTATGTTTTCTCTTGCCTTGTTTAAGCTTCCTTGTCAGAAGTGGCTGTGTGTGTTTTCCCCAGCTGTAGCCCTGCAGGTGCCACTGTAGTCCTTAAGTGCCACCTGCCTTGTACACCAAAAGAGCCAAAAAAGGGCCAAAGAGCAGCTGGCAGGCCCTGGGATGTGTGAGGTAAAGGGAAGTCTGAGGAGCTGGCTTGCCTGGTGGTTTAACAAGGACAGCGTGGTATGCGTGTGGGTGCTCATCTTGCAGGCCAAGTTCAAAGCAGCTTCCCTGGGCAAGAGCAATGAATGGAGATCTCAGCTTCTCCTTAGTGCTCCACTGCTCCACGGCATTCAAATTAAAACATGCTGTGGTGACTTGAAAAGAAAAGGAGGTAATGGCTGTGGGTTGTTGCAGCTTAAGAGTGGGGTACTGGCAGGGAAAGGGAATATGTATTTTCTTTCATTTTTAAAATTGCTCATGAGTACATTTGGAAGTCCTCAAATGTATCAAAAATTATTTTTACAGTGAATAAATTATGCCTGTTCTATTTTAGTGTTTTTATTATTCTGCAGGATGTTTACAATCAACTAATAATAAATATTAGGAGTAGCAAGAGGGTGATTAGACATGAAAATCTCATCATCTTGATGACTGAGTGATTGATGTAACTAATCCTGCAAAGCAAACTGCAAAGTCTAACTTTTGCAGTAAATTGGAACACTCACACTTAAGTATTACTTTTTCTGGATGACACAAATTTGAATGTGTGGGTTTTTCATGGAGCGGAAAGCGGAAGGGATAAGGAATAGGGCTGAAGAACACATATTGCTGTTCCAAATCGGATGAGTAGCTTCTTTCCCTCTCATGAAGAGCATCTCATTAACTCTATGCTGAACATAACAGAAGAAGTTTCTGCACCATGTTGGAGAGAGAGGTCAATCCAATAAATGTTCAAATCATCGTGAGTCCCTGCACACTGGTTAGCACATGGATGATGCTAGACTGGATGAGTAGTTGTGGCTAGACAGTCTTCAAATTTCAGCCTGTAGAAAAGACAATCCCTTGTCAGAGCCACATTCAGCAAGAGACATATCCAAAGTTGACATGGATCACTTCTGGGGTTTGGGCTACTGCCCCTGCCTGGCCTGCCATAAGAAAATGAGGAGTCCAAATCCATTCCCAGCCTGTTGCCCACAGACACAGAAGGCAGATGCCTTGTGATAAAGGTGATGCTTATTACTGGCTCTTCAAGTTATTTACTTCTGCTTGCTGCTGACAGACTTGCATAGGAGATTGACGGATTAAGCTTTCACCAGCTGTTTCTCACCCAGCTGCCTAATTCTCTGAGATTTTAGCACTGGAGATTAACTGTTTCCCTAGGAATTTCCAAAACCTTCCGTATTTTTAAATATGTCCCAACACAATGAGGAAATTCATACTCAGGGTGTTTTTTTCCCACAAGTAAGAAACTTGTGAACTTCACTTGAGGAGGAGTGAAATTTTGTCTGATTCTGCTCTAAAGCATTTCTTAGCCTTGCTGAACTACCCGGGCTTTTAGAGGTAGGAGATGTAGAGGAAGGAATGGAAGTTCGGAGGAGGTGGTTGAGTCTTTGCAAAGTTCTGGAGTAGTCAGTTCATACCCTGGAACACATGGAAGGCTGTTCAGGTGCTAGAAACTTTGGATTTGTAGCATCTGAAGCTCAGTATTTCCAGGCTCTGGGTGCTGCATTTCTACATTAGGCTGTCTGGGAAGGATCTCAGCAGACAAGCATGTGGGAGACACTCACCTTTTTCTCAGACTTTAGCCTGTTCAATTTCATGACAGTTCAGATAGAAAACTATTCTCATGAAACATTTCACCTTCAGCAAACTGGTGTCTCTTGGCAGGAAATAGAAACTTTGCAGGCCCTTCCTGTATTCAGCAAGAGAATAGGGTGGTCTGCAGACAGCACCTGGATGTTAGAAGTATTCTGCTGTTGCCTTGGAGCTTGAAAACTCCTTACCTTCTTCTCCAGTACCCTCCCACATGCTTTGAACAAGAAAATGCTGAGCTGTCATATAGAGACATAGCTTTTTGTAGTCAATATTTTGATTCTGTGGAGAAAAAGTGTTTAAAGCATTTAAGTGCTGCTCAGAATGGTGGTGGAGACCCCTTGGTTAGTTTCATTTGACATGATTTTGGTGATAGGAACAGAGATACTTCCCTGTGTGACTTGCAGTCTTCAAATGGCAGCCTTGAGCTGCTGTACTGGGAAGCTGGGGCTTAACAGGCTTTCATCTGTGTCCAGTCTGTGTGGAGTGCAAAGAAGTGAATGGTGGAAATTTTGGAAAATAAACAAGATTTGATGAGATCCTCCAATATCAATAGTAATTTTTCATCAGCTAAATAGAAATGCCTGGACTGGAAAATATTTTGACTTTTAACCCTTTAAATTAAAAATATCACTAAAATACTTTTGGTCTTGCTGGACTTTATGAAGTACAGAAGTGAGAGGAGAACTGTGTTTCCTGGTGAATACCGCAGGTTCTTTCTGTTTCCCTGATGTTGGGTATCATTAAGATTGATGGGTTTGAAAACATATCTCATTCTCTTAGACACAGCTTGGCTATTCTTGTGGCCCTATGCCTGTCATCAAAACAATCCCAGTTGTTTTCAGAGGCTCTGAAACTAGAGTGCTCTCACTTAAAAGGGCCATATATCTGCATTTGCCTGTAAAAAAGGACTGTGTGAGAGCAGACTGATCTCTAAGGAAGGAATATAATTCCTTCTAGCCTGATGTAGTTGGCAGGGTACAGTTGTGTAGGAATGGGATACTGTGTTGTGACCTACAAGCATATGGGTGTCGTGGTTTTTTGATGTTGGCTAAGCGGCAGGCACACACAAAGAAAATTATTCACTTACTTTCCTCTGCTATATCTGAGCAGAGGAGGGAGAATTAAAACAAAAACTTCATGAGTTGAGAAAAGGATTAGGGGAAAAACACTCTAAGGCAAAACTGGTTCAAAATGTAAACAGTATAAGGAAAATTTATAACAGAATTAAAAGTAAAAAGGGTAATGAGGACTAAAATAAACCTTTAGAACACCTTTCCTTTCCAGTCCCTCCCTCTTTCCCACTGACCACAAAAAGAGACAAAACATGGGGTTTTGGTCAGTCATTCACTTCTTAAAAATCTTTCTTCAGTACGCTTAAGAAAAAAAGGAGTTTCTTCTTCTGCTGTGCCGTGGGATCATTCCCACAGGAGATAGTTCTCTGCAAACTTTTCCAGCTTGGTTTTAACTTTCACGAACAGCAGCCTGTCCGACCTGCTGTTACCTGAGTCCCTCCCACGAATGGTGCAGTCTTCCCACAACTGCCTAGCGTGGGTCATTTTACTTCATGGGGTTTAGTCTTTTAAGGATAAGCTGTTCTAGTTTGGAAGCAAGCTCTCTTTCTCCGTCTCTGGAAGCAAGGGTCATCTCTCTGTGTTCAAGTTCCTCACTAGATTGCAGCTTTTTAGCATCCACACGCTCCAGCATGAGCACTGTTCCTCACGGGCTGCACGTGTATCTCTGCATTTCCCCATGTACCTCATAAATTACAGGGAAACAGTTTGTTATATTATAGTCCTCACCACGGCTCACAGGAGAATCTCAGCTCCGGCACTTGGAGCACTTCTTCCCTCTCCTTCTTTTTACTGACCTTGGTGCCGCCATGTTGGTTCTCCTCACGTGTCCTCACTTTTCCTTTTCCCCTGACTCGGAAGTAAATTGTTGTCTGAAGGTATTATTGTTCTCAAGTTCTATCAGTTGAAAAGTTCTTATAGAGCTTCGCTGCGCTGCGAAGATTGATTTTGTCTGGGCTCCATATCAGAGAATTGTTCACCACGTTTTCGTTGCTGGCCACGTGGTCTCTGGCGGCACCACACAGGTGGCCCCAGCCATACGGTCCCAGCCTCGGGAGGGCCCCAGCCGCGCGGTCTCGGCCTCAGGAGGGCTCTGGCCGCACAGCCCCGGCCTTGGGAAGGCCCCGGCTGCATGGTCCTGGCCTCGGGAAGGCTGTGGCTGCGTGGCCCCCGGCAGTCCCTGCTGGGATGGGTCCCAGCAGTCGCCTCACCACCTCTCGCCTCAGGAGAAGAAAAGAGAGCTTCCTGTGGTTTTTCCTTTCTTAAATACGCCATCACAGTTGGCGTTACCAACTTCTCTAATTGGGCTAATAACCTGCCCATTGTCAGAGCTTTTAGTGATTGGCTCTGTGCCGGACACAGTAGAAACTTTGAGCAGCTTGCTCCTGCCCACTAAAACTACGCCGTGTTAAACCAACACAATTGTGCGACCTGCAGTATTTTCAACTGTGTGTCCTTCTCTCGAAATGCTTGAATTGTGTGTCATTCTCTTTCCAGGTCTGGTGTGTCCTCTGGAGGTGTCAGTCAGTTCAGGGAGTATCCAGGTTGCCCGAGGCCAGACAGCAGTGTTGCCCTGCACCTTCACCACTAACGCTGCTCTCACTAACCTTAATGTCATCTGGATGGTCATTCCTCTTTCTAACGCCAATCAGCCTCAACAGGTAGGTTTTTTCTTACTGGAGCATGTATTTCCTTGGGGCTTTCCTGTTGCCCACCCTTTTCTGGATGTAGGCCCTTTACAATGCTGAGTCTACTGTTGTCCCAGAACTTCATTGTCCCTTCACTGCTGAACATGCCCTCTGGATGGGGGGCATCTTATATGAATCTGTTTCCTTCAGTGTTTTGTTAGCAGATGCACATTGTGTCCTTGGCTGGATGTGCAGCTGGGGCAAGTGTATGTGATACTGTGTTGCTGATCTGGGCCTCTAGTGGTTTGTGTGTTCAAAAGAGCAAAGCAGATATAATCCAGGTTTTGGTGCACTGGATATGGAATATGGTGGGCCTGGGAGCAGCTGCAGCCTTAAGCCTGTGAAATCTATGTAAAATGTCCTCTAACATATAACCTCTCATAGAATTATTGCCCCTTTTACTTCCCTGATTTTTTCACTCTGTTGCTTTTGCAAGTCCATTCTTAATGAATATAAACAAATGAGAGTATGTAATGGTGGGCACAAGAATCATAACCTGAAATATGCTGGCCTGTTTTTTGCCCACATACTCTGACAACAGAAGAATGCCATTTCTCTGAAATACATCTGTCTTGGGTCACACTGCCCTGTATTTTGTATTCAGTGTGAGAACCTGCACTGAAGAATACTTGCTCCTCAGGGATTTGGTCTGAGTACAGTCTGACTGGTGGAGGCTGTGCAGGTTCAAAGGTTGCATTGCTTGTCATTCAGCTCATCTCAAAGATCTTCAGTAAGCAGTGTCAAATCATGGCAGGATCTTACTGACGGAGACTCAAAATGATACCGTCCACTGGGCAGATGCTTTTCATCAAAGTACTCACTGACCTGCAGAGACCCTCTGCTTCTGACACTGATCCTGTCCAGGCGGGTAATGACTATTATATGAAGTAGGCTGCTGTTGCCAATCCAGCTGTGCCAGAAGATTTGGGTATCTTTCTGGTCTGTTACCTCTGTGAACATTTTTATTGACATAAAATGGGCTACAGAGTGCGTTCCTCTTTCGGAAAAAACACCTGTGCTAGGATGTATATGGAGGTTTGGTTATTCAGACATCCTTTAGTAACTGGTCCTTCCGGCTTTGGAAGCCCATGTTTTGCTTGCTGTTCTTCCTCCTTGCTCAGCTCCTGCAGAGTGTTGTTTGAGCCTTCCTTTCTTTTCCAGGTTATTCTCTACCAAGGGGGTCAGATCTTTGGTGGTGCACCCCAGTTCTATGGGCGAGTGGGGTTTGCTGTGACAATGCCAACCACCAGTGCCTCCATCTTCATCAACAACACTCAACTATCGGATACTGGCACATACCAGTGTTTGGTCAACAATCTTCCCGACCGAGGCGTCAGGAATATTGGAGTCATTGGACTTACTGTCTTGGGTGTGTTTATTGGTATTATGGGGGAGTGGGGGTAACAGGGACAAGAGGATCTCTTGTCCATGCATGATAGTGCATCATGGTACTGTGTGCATTTGAGCCCGCAGACATCCTGTGGTGAGGAATGGGCTGCCTTGTGGGTACTGTGAGAGTTTCTAGGGCACATAGACTTCATATGCAGGCAGCACATAATGAAGTTTTAAAATATGGTGGAGAGAAAGTTTTTCTGGTGATATTGTGATGTGAAATTGCAAAGAAGCAGGAATAAAGTATGAGGGCATCCTGGAGGGCTGAAGGGAGCGTAAGGGGTTTGGTGCATAGCAACAGAGGAGAGAATGACTTTATATCTTTGCTTCCTTTCCATGAAAGCAATTAGTTCTGGATGCTTCCATTGATGCTAAATACTCCAGAGTGCATGCCATTATAGGGATATGTAAACAAAACCCAATCACAGTAAATTTTGTCTGCAGCTCTGTTAACTTTCACCATCTTTGCTGTCTCAAAGACAGAAATATTCACCTTTTTCTCAAGGGAGTGATCTAGGAGAACTGGGTCCTGTGCAAGTCAGCAGTAGTCTGTAACCTTGATGGGCTGGTGGGTCAGGAATCTTTGTGTGAATTATCACCCTCCAAACCACGAGTTCTTGTCTGCTGCCTCAGTCTTGTCCCCTTGACAGCTCATGCCACTGTCCTTGCTTTCCCCAGCAGCACATGTCTAGAGGGAGCCTGCACTCCGCTGTTTGGTCACATTTCCTGATTTGCTATCACCTTCCCCTCTTCTCTCGCAGTTCCTCCTTCTGTCCCGCTTTGCAGAATCCAGGGGTCCCTGGACGTGGGCAGCGATATCACACTGACCTGCAGCTCAGAAGAAGGCATCCCCCGGCCAACATACCTCTGGGAGAAACTGGACAATGTCCCCAAGTTGCCCCCAACTGCCACACAAGGTGCTCATTTTGTTGATTATCCTCTTATTTCCCGGGTGGCAGCCTGGGCTTTCCCTTGTCTGAGCTGCCAGAGGTGGCATGGTTCATTGAGTGTCTGCCATCATTTGCATGGTGCCTTTTCTGGAATGAAGATTCCTAAAGCCCATGGTGGACTGGGTATCCTCCAGAGGCCACTTAAATTTTCATGGTTTTTTGGTACAGAAACATGTTCCCCATTGAAAAACAAGGATTGGGTTGAGTGGAAGAGAGAGATAGTGGTTTCTAGATGTTGGCATGTGGCTGGAAATTTCATCTGCCAACTCACCTGCATTTTAAACCGAATGAAAGGCTTATAGAATGGAAACTGGGAAAAGAGAGGCCGAATCACATCAGGAAAATACTGCCAGCTTCTCACATGGATGCCACTGTTCTCCAATAAATTACTGCCAGAGCTGCTTTTCAGATGTGTGTAGAAGCATGGCTCTGATCAAACTGGTGCTTCCCAGACTCAAGTCCCACCCATAATTTTTCTCAGCCTAGGTATCCTGATCAAATACCGAGAGCTGTACTTTTGCCCTTTATGTTGCTGTATTTTAAGAATATGCCAGCTTTCAGTTTAATGTAATTCAGGAATGAGGAAAATTGACAGAGGAGGAGATGGAGTGCCCAGGGACAGAAGAGTAGGGGTTCTGCAGAGCAAGACTGAATTTAACAAGTAGATCTGGGTATAGGTAATTTTGCATCTCTTTCTTCCCTGTTCTCACACAACACTGAGAGTCCCAAACTTTCATCTGCAGAAATTCCTCTATAAGAAGAAAAAGAAACATCTAGTGTAAGCTCCTTAAGACCTAATCTTGTCTCTGTGTGTGTATGTGCACACACAATGCTTCCATCTCAAGGTTATTTCCTAATTTATTTCTCTCTTAATAGTCTCACACTTAAGTTCTCTATTTGCTGGCTTTGGCTTTTCATGGTTTTCCTCAAGCGGGGGAGGGATTTAAATCCTTCTTTTCTCTCTGACTAGACCAAGTCCAGGGCACTGTCACTCTCCGAAATATCAGCACTGTGTCCTCAGGTCTTTACCAGTGTGTGGCTTCAAATGCCATTGGAACCAGCACTTGCCTTCTGGACCTGCAAGTCATTGCACGTAAGTATTTTGCCAGGGGAGGCTTGACCACCTGCTTCTGTCTCGTGACAGTAAGGTGTGTAACCATGTTTGCTGTGAGCCACCATGTGCCTCTCTATCAGAAGATAATAGTGCCCTGGAATGGGAACATTGCCTTTCTCCCTGCCCAAGCCATGGTAGCTTCATGTGCTTATAGATGGCCACAGCCCATCCCTGATTTCTTCTCCATGCTCTGTTCAATCATCTCCACAGCTCACCCACGGAGTATTGGCCTGATTGCAGGAGCGGTGGCCACAGGTGCCGTTGTGCTCGTTGTTTGTATTGTGTTGGTGGCTGTAGCACTGTTCTACTGGAAAAATAAACACAAAGAAGAAGAAGAGGAGGAAATTCCCAATGAGATAAGGTAAGGGTCAGGGAAAGCTGGTGGTGGGGGACCTCTGAGCAAAAGCTGCGGCTGACGGGAGTGGAATTGGAAACCTCATTTTTGTTAATCCTGGGTGTGTTCCCCAGGGTCAGGGGAAGATGTCCACATATGTCCAGAAAATAGAGGGAAAAAAGGAAGAATGGTAACAACAGATTTTGTTGTCAGTATTGCCTTTAATGAGAGCTTTGGCTCCATACAACCACTGAATAGTTTGGGTTGGAAGGGACTTTAAAGATCATCTAATTCCAACCCCTCTGCCAGCGAGAGGGATGGGACTTGATGTTGTTATCTCTGTAGGAGAGTGATGTGGTGGGAATTCTGACCCATAATGCCAGACAGTGATAGCTGAAAAGCTCTGGAGATACAGCTGTGATATTCTCTGGTGTTACAGTCACAGGGTTTTCCCTCTGGCAGCTTTCTGCAGGTCCCTTGAGGATCAGCTGCACTGATTGTACAATCATACTGATTGCCTGTGAAGTACCAGTGGCTGTGATTGTGACTGTCTGTGTAGGCACATGAGCATGGGTCATTTGCCTCAGTAACAGGCACATGGAGCACACAGGTGGGTCCTGCAAAGATGGATGAGCAACCAGGCCAAGGAGCAATGCTGATTTACATTGGTGCTGTCCTTCTTCTTGAATCAATGGTGTTGACCCCAGCATGGTAGTTGGGGGTGGGGGTGTTGGACAAGTGGGCCAGCGTCCTCCATATGCCCTCACACCTTCTCCTTCCCAGGGAGGATGACCTGCCACCGAAATGCTCCTCTGCTGCAAAGACGTTCCACGCTGATGCATCCTCATCAGAGAACGACACCCTCACCTCCTCCAACACCTACAACAGCCGCTACTGGAATGACCCCAAAGCCAACCACGCCACAGACTCCTTCACACGCTTCAGCAACAGCAACGATGCCCACCAGCCCCCCTTCTCCCGCTCAGGGAGCACGAGTGCCCGCCCCGTCTATGCCAACGGCGGCCACCCATCCCCGGCTCCCCCTAAGACACTGGTGGTGACGGCCAGCACGGCGCCGTCGCCTCAGGAGGTGATCCGGAGCAATGGTTCGGTCAGCAGGAAGCCACGGCTGCCACACACCCGTTCCTATGCAGTCAGCCAGGCCACGCTGGAGCGGATCGGGGCTGTCCCCGTCATGGTGCCCGCCCAGAGCAGGGCTGGCTCCCTGGTGTAGGACCGTGTTGGCGGCTGAGAGCTGAGCAAGGGGCCTCTCATCCCTGGTGGGGGGAAGAGACCCACCCTACTCCTTCTTGGAAGGCAGCGAGGCGGCGGGGTGTCACACACTTACCTCTCCACCTGCCCTCCCCTCTCGAGGCTGCTGCCAGCTGGTGGGACAGCCCCGTCCGAGCCGCTTTCCCCCCAGCTGCTGGAGCTCCTCGCGCCGATGGACGCCACAGATGTGCCAAGGCCCGAGGAGCAGGGAGGTCGGGACATGCTCCCGGGCTGCTGGGCCCCAGCTGGGACATGCATTTGGACCTGACTCTGGGGGTAAATTTTGCTTTTATTTCCTGTTGGTTTTGCTGGGGACTGATTCCATCCATTTGGGTCTTTCAGGGAGGTTTGGGAGATATATATATATATATTATTTTTTTTTCCGTTGTTGTTGATGTTTTGTTTCCAAGAGGACGACGGCCTGTGTTGGGGCAGGGAAGGCTGAGCAGCCCCAGCTTCCCATGGCCTTGGCTCCACTGTTGGATTAGGGACTACTGTGCACTGGGTCCGGGTGTGAGGAGGCATGGGACAGGCTGGAGGGGTGAGATGAAGGCACAGCCACCAGCCCAGCCAAGGGGATGGTTGGGTGAGGGTGCGGATCGAGGAGCATTTGTCTTTATTTTTTGCAGTTCTTCCTCCCACCGCAGCACACACAGACACACACAGGCACACACACACACAGAGACACATGCAGGTCTTCAGACTGGGTGTTTCTCCTGCACTAGGTTGGAGTGCCACCAGAGCCCTATTTAGAGCTGCGGAGGATGCAGCCGTCTGAGCATCTTTCCCTGAGACACTCGGTGCAGGGTGAGGCTGCCTCGCTGCTCCTGCTGCTGCTACTTCTGCTGCTGCTCTAGGGCTTGCAACTCTTTTTTTTCTCTTCTTGGGGTGTTGCTGGGGTTATTCAGGAGGCAGAGAGGAGCAGGATGGTGTGGTAGAGCACCAGGCAGGTTCATGAGGTATCTGTTGTCCCCAGGCTGCTCTGGTTTAGGGCAAGTGACTCTAAACCCCACAACTTTGATGTTTGCATGGTGGGTTTTATTCATCAGGCTATGCAGGGCTGGGCAGCATAGCAGGGCACACGTTGTGCTTGGAGCCTTCACAGAGGCATCAAAGTTTTCACTCCTGCTCTCCCACGTGCACAGACATGTTGGCAGGATTTTTTTCCTGCTTTAGAAAGCAGAGGCTTAATGGAAGCCCACACACTTTCTCTCTGCCTCCCCCACTTCCCTCAGTGTCCTGGGACTGGGTACTGGTGGCATCTGCCAGTGGCCCTGCCATCTCCTCGCAGCCTGGCAGGTGGTCGTGGCTGGCACCTCTACTTTTTTCTATTGCAACTAAATAGCCTTAATCAAACCCAAGAGTTGAAACCTCTGAAGGAACCTGATGCCATTTGGAGGGCTGGATTGAGGGCTGGGATTTCTCCTCCTAGAGAGCACTCGTTCAGAGAGGCCATGCCTGGATAGGTGTCTTGGCCCTCCTGCATAGCACCAACCCTTGCACAGGCAAAGGCAGTGATCACCTCAAAAAGCACCAGTGCCCTCCCAGGTCTGCTCTTGGAAAAGCAATGTGGGGAGTCACAGGTGACTTCCCATAGTTCTCACATTGGAAAAAGGGTCTGTTTAAGCCAACAGACTTGGCCTCATCCCCACTTTCCTTGTTCCGGCACGGCTTTACTTTCCCTAGCAGTGCACAAACCTTGGGCAGGGCCTTCTACCTGAGCAGTACAAATGCAAGCACAGACGCTGAGGAAGAGGAGGGAAAGGTGAGGGCTGAGTTCCCACATGGACACACTGGCTTTTTGGGAGACTGGGAGCTCCCAAGCAGCACTAGGTTTGAAGCTTGGCTGAGATTTTGTGCCTTCTTTTCTTAAAATAAAAAAAAAAAAAAAAGAAAAAGAAAAGAAAAAGGAGATTAAAAAATCCAACTTCCCTTCCTTCCCCCTCTACAAAACTGCATCCAGAATGTGTGCAAGTCCCCCTGGTGGTGCAGGCAGGAGGTTGCTCTGTGTGTGCTCGCATTTCACTGGAGCAGTCCTCTTTCCCGCCTGTCTGCTCACTTTGCTCCCGGGTGGTAGGACTGATGGGGGAAGAAGAGTGTCTTTAGAAACCCTAATGGGGGAAGAAAAAAAAAACCAAACCAAACAATCAAAGAAAAGCCCAGACACATTCTCTCTGCTTTTGTAACAACCCCTGTGTGACATTTACAGGAACACTGCCCTCAGCAGGTGCCCTCCTCTACTGGGAAAGCTCTTCTGGTTCCTACCCTCCATAAGACTGTTTGCTCCTCTTTCTTTGTTCTTTCTAATTGTATAAAATTCAATAAAATTTTATTCATATAAAAAAAAGGACTTCTGCCTGACTGGTGCTGCTTTTTTCTTCCTCCTACCTAATTCTGTAACTACAATGACTTTGGCCATTAATACTTATCCTTGATGTGACTGGCAGTGAGCAGTGACCACGCAACCAAGAGCTGAATGCTATTAGGCCAGCCTGCTTGGTAGTGAGCTCTGGTACTAGAGCCTTGTTTTTCTCATTCATAATAGTCTGACACATTGCCCTTGAATGTACAATTTCCCAGGCTTGCAAGGTCGCTATTTCTCTAGACAAAGGTGAGTTTTATTTTCTGTCTTTTGGCAGGGGAGACCCTATGCTGCTTTGAGTGATGTGGGAAAATGTTTTTTATAATTGCCTAATTTTGCTCATGCTTTGGTTCTCCAATCAAAAACATGGCAGGTTTATCCCAGATTCAAAAGCTAAGGCAGTCACTGCCTTTCTTGGGCATTTGAATAAGTTTGATGGGGGAAACTGTCAGAAATTTAACAGAAGTGCTGATCCCCCTAGACAGAACATGTGAAGTTTCAGTGTCTGAGCACTCACACTCTCAGGGCATAAGGGGACTGGAAAGCATACACTTCTTAGTCTGTATCAACAGCTGCTACCAGAAGGTTATTATTAGTTAGGGCAACCTGATGTTTCACCAAGGATTTTGCATTTTTCTCTCCGTGTTTCATTTTCCCTGCTTCTTCTCTAAAATCCCCCAGATATTCTGAGAGTGATTATTAAAACCAGAAACCTACAGATCCAACAGCAGTGGTAATTCAGCCCTGCTGCACATGCATCATGTTCTCATTCCTGGGTATTTTTCAAAACCTACTTCCAAATACTCTTGTAAATGTGTTTTCAGCTATAGACCTTACTGTAAATAAGATGGCTGCATTGCCATTTTCAGGAAGTTGTCATAGGAATCTTAATGTTTCCATTCATCATCTTTTGATTGTGCAATCTTGATGTGACATTAATAGCATCTTTACATTTTACTCCCATGATAGCCCTGTCAGTATTCTGCTATACTATCCATCCCTTGCCACTGGTTTGCTCCTTACATCATCCTTCTGCACATCTTGTTCATCCAGAGCAGAATTTTCTAGGGTGCAGGATAGTTTACTAGGCTTGTGCAGCACCTGAAATGCTGGAGTTTTAACCTGTAAACTGTACCCGGTGAGGCATTGCTGCAACACAAATATCTAAAAAAAATAATACCAGTTAGATAACTTGGTAGTGCTCCAGATTTTTAATTTATCACTGAAAATCAAACAGCGGTTCAAGCTATTGCAGCAGTAAGGGAAAGTCACGACTGAAATGATTGAGTTTGCTGACAGCTTTCAGCCCCACATGTGCCATAGAGATGGTCCACCAAATGCCATGGATGTGACTTTAAATGTTGGTACCTATGGCTGTGTCACCTTCCACCAAAGAATATCAGAGGGGAACTTGTTCTAAAACAAGGATTAACTGTACATTTGACTGCTGAGACAGAAATAACCATGAGAGGATGCTTCACACTTTAGAAGTGGACATCTTTTTAGAGGTTGCTGTAGATGAGAGCTCAGTTAAAAATATTTGGGAAAACTGGTCTGCAGACTGCCAGAAGTTTTTTTTTTGACTTACGCAGCTTTTGGACTCATATCTGCTGATTCATCTGAACTAAAAAAAAATTAAAATTACTCAGATGCATGCACTTCAACACACTCTTGCCGGAACACAGATGAGTTTCCAGCGGAAACCAGTCTAACAGATGGCATCCTGTCCAAAACTGCCTGGTTTCCCCATGAGGGTGGTGAATGCTCAGGAGATCAGTCTTCCTTACATCATGGTTTAGGCCCTCATGAAGAGGACATCAAATCAGGGCAGCCTCAGATGACACCCAGGAGGTAACTGGGTGATCGATGGTACCGGGCAGAGGAAATCAAACAAATATTTTTTGTATTGGAGGAATGTTCATGATAGTCATGGTTTCATCAAGTACATTGGGCCCTTTTGCAGGGTACTGGATTTTTCTTGAAAGCAACATTTTGCATCCCAGCCTTACTTCCTTTAGGCCTGCAAGTGCCTTTCTGTGTCTGCACTCTAACCCGGATGTTCCCAGCCATGGCACAACTAGTTTGTGAGCAGGTGGATGAGTCTGTGCACGTGTCTGCCAGCACCAGGTGAACCCAAGATGGTTCAGCAGATTCTCTTACGACGGTCTCGAACATTTCTAACGCAGGGAAAACTGAGGAAGTACATGCCTTTCACAAGTTCACTTCTGAGCAAACCCAACAGGCGCTCATGCTAACTCACAGCCTCTGTTTAACAGAGGCCAGGAGCAGAGCTGTTGTCAGGTATCTTGATGACTGAGTTGCCCTTCTTTCTGTGCTTTTTCCAAATGCTGCTGGCCATCCTGCCTGCAGCTTGTTTTCCTGATGCCAGCAAAGCAGTGTTCCCCCACTGCGCCCTTGTTACAGGTTTGCTCTTGCCACGAGAAAGGCAAGTTGTGCTGGTGAGGATCAGGAATATGGGTGTTGAGAAAGGGAATGCAATGTCCCTGTGCTCACTGAGCTATGCCTCTTCTTTGCTGGGGAGTAGGTGGGCATCAGGGACAAAGCAAGCCTTGAAAACAGGGAGAGTGAAAGGCTCTTTTTTTCACACTGCTTTCTTCCATGTCTTCTTCTGTGCACTGCATGTGTCTGAAGGATGATACCGAGAATTACCTGGTCTGTGACCTCCTAAGCAAGGGAGGGCACACGCAAGGCATTTCCTGAGCTTTGGCACTAGCTCAGAGCTCTTGTTGGCTGGTGGACAGCACAGAGAAAGGTTTTCTTAGGTCATCTACACAGCCATGGGCAGGGAGTGGGACACAATAAGCGGCAAGAGCTTTGGGCATGTGAATGCTGTTTTTCAGGGAGGAGAAACTTCGTAGTCTTGGGACTTTCTGACTCTAGGGCTCTGGCATATTTTCTTTGATGTGTTTCCACAGACAACGACAGCTAAAAAAGCACTCTCCCTGTGGTAGAGAGCACTGCTGATGTGCAGGAATGGGGCAGTGCGCATGGCTAAGGATCAGACTCCTCTCTAAGCCCTCTAATGCCATTTTCTGCTTGTTGTTTGTTCCTGATTTCCTCCTTCCTCCCACTTCCTCTGTAACATGTTTGAATGAGAAAGTGGGTTGGCAGGAAATTTAATCTATCCATGTAAAAAAAAGCAAAAAACCCCCAACCCCACAAAACAAATAGCAGTAGAGAAGAGAGATTAAGACACAGCTTGCATGGTTGGCTGGCAAGTGATTCTTTAGCAGTGGATGAAGCCTGCGTCAGGTCCTGGATTTGGACTTAGTAAATCATACTTGGGAAGGGATGATGACTTGCTTCCGGTCGATATGCTTTAATGGGAAAACTGATGTGGTGCATGCTCCAAGAGAAACATTGTCTAAGGGACCTGACATAGTAAAGCCCAGAGGCTCTGTAGTTTCTTGCTTGTATTTAAACCCACTGTGTTTGGTACAGTCTGCCTTCCTGGATACTATCAATATCTGCAGAATTTCTCTCAGGTAGCTATTTTTCTTGAATGATCACAAGACCCTTTGGCAAGCAATCACCAGGTTGTTGTCCATGTGGGCATTTCAGACAGGGAAAAGGTATGTGATTTGGGTTGCAGCAGCACTCTTTAAGTTGTGGCAATTTCTAAGGTTGCACAGTAGCCTAGAGACTTTTTTTTAGTGCTTGGCATCACTGCTACAGCCTTTCCATTTGGGATCCTCTCCCCTTTTCTTAGACTGAGGCTTGTGGTAAAGGCACATATGCCCCTGTGCTCCACATGAAGGACCAAAGGCAGCAGGGGCTAGAATTAGTGCCATAGAAAAGCCAGTGTGACTGTAGACTCTCAAAATTATGATTATTAGGGATAGAAACTATTACAGAAATGTGCTAGGGACAGAAAGTGCTTTTTTCTTTTGGCTATGTTTTGCTGCTGGGATTAATATGCACAAAATCAAAGACTAACTTTTGGTGACACAAACAACAGAAATAGGTGATCAAGCACATAAATCTCCCACCAGCTCTCTCCTGGGTGCACTTGCTCAGTGGCTGCAGACTGCAGTCTGCTCCTGCTATCTGTGAACACGCCCTCCATAGTTTTGTTTGCTCATCTTCCTTGTGTGTGAATGCGTCCTCCACATGCTCATCCATGCTCAGGGACGCCGAAGGAGGTTGAAAAGCACGACAGTAAAGGGTGTGAACGCCCCTTGCTTTTGCTCAGCCCAGTCACCCAGAGCACACATCCCCTTAGTTTTCCGGGATAACCTGTTGCGTACCTCCCAAATCGCGGTGCCTTTCGCCGCTCCTCCTGTCATTCCACCAGTTGCGCACTGGCCAGGGAAAGTTGGTTACTTCTGGGAAAGCAGGCGGGGAACTTTGGGGCTATTGTCCGCAGAGCGGCTGCACATTGTCATTTCCTCGCTGCCGCCAGATTTGGGTCACAAAGATCACCTTTTTTGGTGGCTCTACGGTGACATCCTCTGGAGGGATGAAGAACTACAGCGACTCCCGTTCACCGGCTGTTTGCCTGCACATGGCTGCACCTCCCTACGAGCGCCTAGGTTGGCTTTTTCCTCTTGTGATCTTGCAAAGAATGAAGTGCTCTGCCCCTTCGCTATGAACACTTCTTCCTTTCTTGTCCTGCGATTGTCACTCAGGATCTGCTCTCAGTACTGTGGTATCTGCTATGCTGTGGTGAAGAGGCTTGAGTACTTTGTGTCCCAGGAGTAAAGAGTCTTCACCACAGCCTGCCTTTGGCTTCCCAGCTCCTGCTCTTGTTATGATGGTCTGTGATTCAAAGGCACGGGGAATTGGCTGGTACATGGGCAGTGCCAGGGAAAAGATGGGACACAAATAGTGTAAAGAGCTGCTGCCCCCATATTTGACTGTATCCACCAGTGCAACTGACTCACAACTGACTTAAATTTGTCCTGCTGCCCTGCTGAGGCTGAGAGGAGCTTCCTGGCTGAGTTTCCTAGCTCCTCCACACTGGGGCAATGCTTCAGAGCTTAGGAGAGCACCCAGTGGAAGAAACATTGCAAACTGACTCTTATGTGCCTGCCAGCCAGCTCTGGGGATTCAAGGATTTACCGACCTTGTGAAACCAGCAACCATATCCATGCTCATTAATGGGCCCAGATTAGTTGCAACATCAAGGACATGCAGAGTTTGGGGTCAGATATGAGAGCAAAATACTTGCTCATGCAAGTCTGGCAAGGCTTTGGTTCAGAAGGCAAGGTGATTACATGCAAACCTCCCAAGTTTGATTTTCTTTTCAGCTACATGTTGATGGAAAGAAGGAAACATGACCCTGATAGATTTTGGATGTGACTAAGACTCCAAAGCTTTTCGCTTTACAAAGAGCCACCTCCAGCCCCAGGAAGTGGACTCCTGGGATATTAGAAATCAGGACTTGGTTCCATATCTGTGTTTACTAGAGATGGAGTGTGAAATGGTCTAAACCAGAGTCAAAAGTTCATCTACTCAACTAATACTGTTTTCCTTGTAACACAGCTCATAATCAGGATTTCCATGTCATGCCCTCATTTCTATTCTTGTCAGTCAAATCAAGAACATTCAGCCCACGGGGTTCTTCTGGTAACCTTTCAGCTGAGTTTTAATATAAACACGGTGCCCCCATCTGTCCCCAGCACACACCAGACCCACAGGATGTCTAACCTTTCCTTCAAGTGACATGAAGTTCCTTGTCCATTGGCTGGGAGGGAGCTGCAGCTCCTGACGGCTCTGTCATGTTTCTAAGCACAGAGTTCAAGGTGCATTAAAATTGATCAAATCAGCCTCTGCCAGTTTTAAATTAGGTTTTTTTGGCCACAAAGGATTCTTGGACTGTAGATCTGTGTTTTCTTTTCCAAAGGTTTTTGGAAGTTATCGGTGACTGTCTTGTAGATGTAATGGCCATACATCTTTTCATTGTATTTCAGTTTTCATAAACTGAAGTCTCAGCATTAGACTTGTGTTATTCAGAGCAAATCCATTGCTTGTTAGAGTGAAGCACAGAGGAAAGGGAACAGCCCTCACACAAATGCAACTGCTACACAAGGTATTAGTGAGAGAGAACAGTTGCTAAGTTGTTTAAAACATGGTCACTATGATTCTTCTCAATGTATTAATTTCTTTCATGTCCTTTTCATTGTTCATTTAAAGCTTCTGGTGGTGTTTCTGCTGCTAAGCTGTACTTAATAAGCAGGTAGAGTATTCCTTTTCATACTAACAGGCTACCTTTAACACTCACTACTGTCAATGCTACTGAAGTCACTGCTATTCCACTGGGAATCGCTCCACTCCTACATTTCCTCCTGTCTTTATCAACAATAAGATCAGGGACAAAATGAAACCATGGTGTGACTTAGAGAAGTAAAGAGAAACCTCTGTTACCTCGTCTCCACCTGAGAGTGGCACACAATGAAATGGAGCTGTTAAACTGATCGAGTTAACTTGGGGCAAAGCCCAATGTGTGCGTGAGTGTGCGCTTGGGGCTGAGAGCAGGGTAGGTCACTTTAGGGGAAATGAATGAAGGCAGCATTAAGTTAACTTGCAGCAAGGGTACTCACCCACAGTAGCACCACAGTGTATGGAATGCTGGTTTGCAGGCCAGATGGTATTGAAGCCATAAAACACCTTCATATAGTTAAGCCAAGTTATATTTGCCAGCCAGTCACATCTCAGCCACTAGGGAGTTAAATTCAAACTCCTTTTTGAGCTTAAATATAACTGTTCTTTAAATAATTCTTTACTTTGTAGGTATGTGATTTATATCCTTTAAGGGAAGGAAATTACTCAAGAGGATAGAAAAAATAGTACATTAAATGAAGACAAATACATCGGGTGCTCGTGATCCAGCAAACGTGCTGCTGGGGTTCTAGTCAGATCTGGGTTTCACTCTCAGCATTACGTGAGGTAAGTAGGAATGCAGACACCCATCCTGCGGGGGGCACAGCTGGGTGCCTGAAGTGCATGTCAGAGACAGACCTGGTGGTTAATCTGAACGTAGGAGCCTGAGAGTGAAAATATTAGCTCTAGTCTCACTGAGACTTTTGTTCCCCACCTGGAAAATGGATATAATCATAAAGAGCGAGCTTGAGAATGACTTATAAAAAACCCCCATATAATCTACACACACATGCACGTGTGCATGTGCACACACAAACCCCCAGGGTCTCACCTAAGAGGCCCAACTGTATTTAATCCCCCGCTGAAAGGTGGTTATCTTGCTCTTAAAGATCTCTGCTCAGAGAGTCTACAGTCTTACTAGGCACAAGGATAAAAGGGAATGCTTCCAACATTGGTTTTGACTGACTGCCTCGTAAGAGTTTTATATTTGAATGATAATCTACATATTTCTTCATATTGCCAGCTCTGAGTGTTAACTTTGCCAGATGCTGCAGAGAGGGTATGCTAGGAGTACACAGAACTCTATACTTCTCATTAATTTGTGCTCAGAGACCAGGATTTTCATTAATCCTAACCTATATTTTCAAGGAACTTCCTAGTTCATTCACCTCCTCTGTTGGCCTTGCAGCTCTTCAAAGTAGGTGACCAGCCACATTCAAACTTGCTCTTAGGAGATGCAAGAAGGGATTTAATTCAGTTTTAGTAACTTTTGCAAATGTGGTGGCTTCATCCAGTGGACAGGAAAGCCATGGTGGGCTGGTTTTATTTAGCACCAAGTCCCAGGGGTGTTCCCTAAACACAGGAGAGCTGTGTATTATCTCCACAGGCAGAGCTGTGGTTAGAGAATACCTGGCCAGCAGTCTTATCACTCCCAGGTATGGCTGGGAGCTCTGGGATTCCAGCTAATGCCAGAGGCTTCCTCAAGCCTGAATGGAAAGACAAATCTACTTTGCTAATTGGAGAAAAAGGGAGTTATGGGTTTCATGTTTCTGGTGCTCCCTGTAGAAAATAAAGAGCCTTGGTTGCCACGTTTCATGACCTTGAAAGAGTGACCATCCAGTGGTTTTGAGGACCAGCAGGTTTTAAGGGGTTTTAAGACTTGCTCTGTGGACAGAAGGAGCACTGCTTCTCTTTGGAGTGGCACAAAACCCAGTCTTCTCTGTAAACTGGTGTCAGGACTTTTATCAGTGCTGCACTGGTGGCTCCTTTCTTTCAGGATACCAGGTAGAAGCACCATCCCTGTTGCCTGGGCTGCTCCTGATGGTGGCTGCAGCACTAAGAGCTTCCCAGCATGTTGGGAACTTGCAGTCATGGAGTGTGCTCAGGGCAGGCTGGTGAAAACAGCTGCTGAGAGCCTTCACAGTGAAGACAGTTCCTTTGCACAGTGACAGCCACAGCACAGACAGGGGCAGCTGCGTCCTTCTCAGTGCTGTCCCTCCTCATATGCTGCATTCCCAAGACAGCTGGCTTTTCAAGCCAAGTCCCAAAGGCAAAGAGTCCTACTCCCTCAGCCTCCTGCTCCCAGACCCAGGCCTCTCTGGTTTTCTCCATCTCTTCCCCTCTTCCATCCCTTTATGCTCTCTTGGTGTTTACCTCAGAGAGGACTTTTGTTCCCCACCTCAGTTTTGCCTCTCCTACTGCTGACAAGTGTGTTCCCTCTCTGTGGAGTCTGTTCCTTCTCTTCTAATCCTTCCTTCTCTTCCCTATCCTCTACCATCTTTAGTCCTGTCCTCTCTAGTCCATGTGGCTGAAGCCTCTTGCTCAGTTTCCTTTTCTTTACTCCAGCATTCAACTCTGTGGGCTTTATCTCACCTATCCTTCCTCTGTTCACCCATCTTCTGTCTCCTACCAATTACCTCCACCTCTCCCAATTTTCCCAGTTATGTGGTGAGGTCCAGTTAGCTGCAGTGGAAGTCCCTGAAGGAACTTAGGTGATGGCTGGCAAGTTGTAAAGATGGTGAGTGCAGTGATTTCACCAGCACCCAATGACTTTGTTTTACTGTCTCTTCAGAGGGCAACTTAGTCTTGTCCACACCTCTATAATCCAATGGTGATGGCAGCACACATCTCAGTGAAAGTGGTGCCTGTGTAATGGGCTTCTCTTTTGGGCTTTGCCCTGCCTCCAAGGTACCGAGCTTCTGTGTGAATCACAGCATCATAGAATGATTTGGGTTGAAAAGGACCTTAAAGATCATCTCGTTCCAACTTCCTTGCCTGTGGCAGGGACACCTCCCACTAAACCAGGTTGCTCAAAGCCCCATCCAGCCTGGCCTTGAACACTTCCAAGGGCAGCCACAACTTCTCCAGACAATCTGTTTTAGTGTCTCACCACCCTCACAGTGAAGAATTTCTTCCTAACATATAATCTAATTCTACCCTCTTTCAATTTAAAGCTATTCCCCCTTGTCCTACCATGCTATTGTAAGAAGATCCTCTCCATCTTACTTGTAGACCCCCTTTAGGCACTGGAAACTGCTGTAAGATCTCCATGGAGCTTTCTCTTCTCCAGGCTGAACAGCCCCAGTTCTTTCAGCCTGCCTTCATAGATGTGCTCCAGCCCTCTGGTCCTCTCTGTGGCCTTTCCCTGGAGTTGCTCCAACAGGTCCACATCCTTCTTATGTCAGGGGCCCTGGAGTTGGGCACAGTTCTCCAGGTGGGGGTCTCGCAACAACTGAGTAGAGGGGCAGAATCACATTCCTTGACCAAATGCTGATAACAGCCCCTGAAGTCCCAAATGATGAGATTTCAGATACAAATTTCCCCACCCCTCCTCTAGAGGGATATACATAAGATATAAATAGCCTTCATGTCACCTGTGGTTCACCAAGGATAGTAAATAAAAGGAGTAACGAAAACAGCCAGCCCTGTTCCTGACTTCTCCTAAGGCTCAGCAGGGAGGCCAGATAGGATGTGGAGACCAGCTGGCCTTGTGAGCTGGGACAGAATGTTGTTGCTAGACAAAGAGTGAGCTGAATGGGCAGGAGCCAGTGTTTGGAAGAAGCTGTCCATGATACTATATGGACAGGCTATACTGTGTGATTGCCTTGTGGACAGAGAGCTTTGGTCTCTGGGGCTGCCAAGGTAGCAGCTTCAACTATCAACCCATATCCTTTTAGCCAGGTATCAAAACCAGATTTTGATGTTCAGCTGCCA